>CM060964.1:171705218-171962718 GCA_030765045.1 Tenodera sinensis
CTGGGCGAACACACTCACGGCATAACTGTCACTCCTGCACACGATGCGGTGTGCATGAGGCTGTTTCGTGCAGTGCTGATGGCTGGCCTCTCGGTCTGGGCGAACACACTCACGGCATAACTGTCACTCCTGCACACGATGCGGTGTGCATGAGGCTGTTTCGTTCAGTGCTGATGGCTGGCCTCTCGGTCTGGGCGAACACACTCATGGCATAACTGTCACTCCTGCACACGATGCGGTACTAAACATTGTGGCTTTACAGATGAGGTAGGTCCAGCCTCTATTAATGCTGCTGAGGCCGATGCTTCCATGAAGGGAAATGTAAGAAAGTGTTAAATTAAGGGTGTATAATAAAGTAAATAAATAAAGTCCTTAGGTATCTTTCAGATACAACTGGTGCAAGCGAAGATGCCTACTCATTTTTGTTGTAATGTTTAACGCCCGCTTTTAGTAATATGGCACCGCAGGTGGTGACACTGATGATAAATGGAATGAAGATGGAGCACCGGTGGAATGAGATGACATTCTCCGGCGTGGGAAACTGGAGAACCCAGAGGAAATCCGTACCAGCGCCGCTTCGTCCACGACAAATCCCACATGCGGCTGCCTGGGATCGAACCCAGGTCGCTTTGGTGAAAAGCGAATGGTTTAACCACTCGGCAACGGCGCGGTCAACCTATTCATTGAATGTTATTTACATCTTAATGGGGGGGGGGGGGATGTGTAGACATGTCTCATTTATCCGGCCCTCATTAATCGTGGTTTCCGAATTATCCTGATTTAAGTTTTGCTTTTCCATGAGGAAAATGTGTGAGCCCTGTGATATATAATGCATATGAATAATGCGATTGTCGTGTTGGCACCGCCGCGCCGCGCCGCGCCGCGCCGGTAGTAGAGATCGCTGTCGGTCGCATGCTTTAGTGTCATGGTCAGTACCACTGAACAACAAATATGGGATTATGCTTCATTACCTTCGCTCTCACCTACCTACAGGCAATAAATAGGCTTGGTGTGTATGTACACACTGTTATTTTAAACTCAGCTTTGAGAAATGTAATTTTATCATTACAGAATCCATCTTTGTTAGTCATCATCTGCGATCTTCTACTTCCCACACAAAAAGGGGAGGGGGGTTGTATGGCAGAGGACAATGAAAATGTAAAACTCGAGAGAAATAAAAGGAATGCACTAAAGCATGTCTCTTTATTTTATTATGATTATAGAATTGAAACATATGAGTTGGTGGTTTATATAATTTATTATGCAAGATCAAGGAGATTTAAGTTATATCTCCGGGTAAATTAGCTGAGACTTGATTTTCACTACTTATTTTAACAAATTTTGATTTTATAACATACATAGAGTATTCTATTAATATTGATATCTAAATAAATTCATATGTTGTGGATAATATTCACTATTATAAAAAGCTTCAGTTTAATAATATTATAGTGATAATATCATGAACAAGAAACAATGTAATCTTGGAGTTAGGGGTCCCACGATAACAAAATGTGGCTTTTCAAGTTTTTATGCCGTTTCAGCACTCTTATGCGAATGATTTTGTCAGAAGATACGAGGTCCCGTGCTTCGAAAAGCAATATGTAATGAATTGTGAGACTTGAACATTTAAGAAATTTAAAAGCCAGAATGCCTAAAAGCGGGCAGCCTACATCCGCTTCTTGTTAGTTTAATCTTCATCCTGAATGCAATTGTTAGACCTTTTGACTTTGATGAGAAGCAATCATTACTTGCTGCGGAGAATAGCTTCCTTGTGATCGTCAACAAAACCCAGGCGAATGGTAATGGGGCTCGAAAATAAAAAGTCTTCCACTACATTAATTAAGGGGATTTACTAAATTAAGAATTTGCAATAATTTAAGTAAAGTTAACAGCGGCTAACAGTTCACTAAAGGGATCCGATCAAGTCCGGAATTCTGGAGAAAATACAGTACTCAATAGCAATAATCAGATACTTATGAAAACTGATCTTGTTTTTTACGCTATCTGTAACAGAAAGCCGGTGGCCCGAACTGCTTTCGTTGGTATACTACATAAAACAGCACGTTTCTGCGAAAGAGGCACCTGAAATAAGCAACAAGACGTTAATTACGTATGATCCGTTTCAGTCGATATTTCCATTATATATCTTTCTCACAAGTGTTTACAAAATAACTTAATTTTTGTTTGTTAACGACGCTCTTGGTTGCCAGGATCATGTGAACGCCCTCGGTGTACCGGAATTTCAATTTTTCTTTTGTGGGAAAGGGGAGACAGAAGAAGAGTTGGAGGAAAAAGAGTGGCTTATTTCGCCAGGTGTGGAAGAAGGGTAAGGGAACAAGTTTAACGATTCTTTATTAGTTTGTCATTCGGGGGTTTTGCGCAGTACCGCATAAGCACCTGCGTTAATTACGGTAAGTGATGCGCTGCCTTCGTGAGAAGGGAGCGACTTTTAGGTCTTCTTACTGGGCTACACCCATGGCTAGGCCCTGAGTGTAGCACGCAGTGTTTCGACGGTGCTCTGGGCTAGCGTGGTCTTGTTGTAGTGGCGTGGGTTGGAGCTGCATACCGGCGACTGGTCTGGGATGGTGAAAAAGGCAAAGGGTGGTTCCCCGCACGATACCGAGCGAGTTCCTCGGCTACCGATGGTGAGATTCTTGGATCCGGAGTAAGCTGGAGTTCCTTTAAATCCCAGTAAATCTCCCACCATGCTCCACGAGCCCGAAAGCACACCTGAAAGACGGCAAGGAAATACAATGAAGGGAAAGGAGGTAAAGGACATAGTGGCATTAAAGTAAATATCTCAGCATTCTCCTAAGTGAGAAGGGGAAACCACGAAAAACACAAGTCAGAGTACACGGTCGATGGGGATCGAACCCGCGACCTCCAGCGTGAGAGTCGCACACCTGACCACGGCGCCACCTCGCTCAGTGGCGAGTACCTCGAAGAATTCTTAAGATAAACGTTCAAAGCAAACCACGATTATTTTATGTTACTTCATTATGACATGGCGTGCATAAAGGCGCACAGGTGTTTCCCTGATAGGCGTGGACTAGTCTTCTAGAAATTTATCGACGACCAAGCTACAGCGCTAATATGTGAGCACATGTCTTTCACTTCTCAAATTCGTTGTCGGATAGTCTTCCAATAAACCCCCGGAAGAAACCACTGTTGCGCGCTCTATTCAAGGCTTCGTGAACGCAAAGCGCAGGCCTTAGCCGAACTAAGTTCTCATACAAAGGCGCTCTCAATGAGGCGGTACCTACATCCATTTGTACCGTCACTGCAGCCTTTGAGACATTCTACTGGTCCTCACAGGTGGAGTATGCATCGCAAGGAGGAGGTGTGTGTATGCAGTGGCGTTCTGTGTTACGTGCACAGTGCTACATTGTCCACATATGAATATATAACTGAGCAATTGCTTTACATGTCTTAGCTTATAATAATCATATTTAAATAAATGCGTATATATAATATATGTATATAAGTAATGACTTTGAGGACATTGCTAGGGCAGTTCCATGCAGCGTTCACACAGTTCGAAGGTGCATAAACGCCTAACTTCTATTTTACATGTACCACCCAAATATACAACTCTCAGACACGAACCAGCATAAAGTAGGAAACCCTAGATTTACACTGAATAATTACCAAGAAACATGCAACAGCCCATCCCAGTACAGTGAGAAAAACTAAGTAGGCCGCCCCGTAGCCGAGTGGTTAGACCATTCGCTTCTCACCAAAGTGACCCAGGTTCGATCCCAGACAGCCGCATGTGAGATTCGTGATGGACGAAGCGGCGCTGGGGCGGGCTTCCTCCGGGTTCACCGGTTTTTCCCACCATCTCATTCCACCAGTGCTCCATCTTCATTCCCTCTATCATCAGTGTGACCGCCTGTGGTGCTGTAGTAGTAAAAGCGGGCGTTAAATACAAAAGAAAACCAGCAAAATAAATTATATCTTTGCCAGTAACGATTAAATAAACCGTATTTCACTCTGCTCATTATTACTTTCTATACTGGTAAGTAGGGAAAGTATTGCATTCCACCCAAAAATTCGATGTCGAGATTTCACCGGAAATATGTTTTGAGACCGCCTGAATAAAAAAAAGCATTTTTTGAAAAAGGTCCGTATGTGCCTGTCTGTGTCTGTCAGTCTGTGGACAGCATAACTTAAAAACGAAAAGTCGGTTAAAAACCAAATTTGGTATTCAAGTTTAATGTTTTTCGTGGATGCAACATGAAGATTTTGAAGAAAATAACCCCGCCCTAAACTACCCTTTACATGGAACTTTTTTCGAAAAGTTTGATTTTCTTGAAAATGGCTCCAACAATTTTGATTAAAATGTCGTATATTTGAGATATTTTTATGACAAATGAAATGTATATTTTGAATTTTCTGGCTATAGCCCCTGTAGTCGTATTTACTCTGGACGACTTTTGCATAACTGGTAAACCGTTAGAGATAGACCAAAAATGAAGATCTCGCTAAAATATACAATTTATGTCTCAATAAATTTTCTTGTAGGGTCAACCATTTCGGAGATATTCGTTGTTGTTTGTGTCAGTTTCGGAAAACTTGAAATGGAATATCGTTCATTTTTTGTATATGTTATGTGTGCAAAGAAAACGGAATTTCAAAGCTTTAAAAGATATGACTATCGCACAAAGCCTACTGTATTCTCATATTCCCCTTACACCTACAAGGAAATAAGCAATAAGATAATTTGTACAAATGTTTATCTCAACTAACACGAAGAAGATATAGGAATTTGAGTTTAAAAGAATGGTTAGTACAAGAGTAGAGAAAGTCATGTGAGTGCAACACATCAGATTTTTTAAAATTCCGTAAACCTTGAAAGGAGTCAACAAATTTAACAAGCACGCTTACGTAAGGGCCTCAGCACGCCGGACCAAATAACGACGGCGAATTTACGCGAAACCGTCTGATCAGTTCAAGTCACGCACTAGTACTCACTCATGATAGCCGGGTGGCGCAGTTACGCCCCTCGCGGGAGCCAGAGCGCCACCAGCAACAAGCACAGGCAACCCGAGTGTAGCAATAATGCTGTGCGGAGTTCACTCAACGCCCCCCCCCCCCCCCCCCCCCCGAAATAAGCACTTTACGCTACGAAAAACAAAGAATGGAGTAAGTAAGAATACACACTACAACAGTCTCAGGAAAGCACACTTGTTCGGAGCACCAGCCCAGCACATCACAGTTACTTTTTCACGTTGGCAACATTGGGTAATGATTACCACTAGGGAGGAATTTCAATTTATCACCACTCATACTCACGCCACTCGCTGGTACCACGTAATGTTACGTCACCAAATGTCTACAGCAAGCTGTGTGGCCATGGCTGCGTTGGATTCCAAAGGGAAACAAAAGGGAAAAGGAAGAGATGACTGGTTCCTGTAGACCAGGCCTACTGAACTGCACTCAGCAGGTGTGAAGACATTCCCTTATTTCCCCTCCGTTTGTGGTCACGAAGGCGGAAAACTGGGGAAAACCGTCCCTTCTAATGCGTATGTGTGGAAGCTACTGCAGTTAAGGAGGGGAGGGACTACTCAGTTTGCACCTTCGGAGTAAGGTTCGTCAGGCCTGCTGTAGACCATTTGCCCTCCGTGCGCACAGTGACTGCCGCGTGCATGTGCTATAGTATGCTATTCAAATGAGTTATAGGATGGCTGCCACGAATGATGGTAAGCTGCAGTGTAATACTTTGTGGGCACTGAAGTAATAAAAAGTGTACATAGAAATGAAACGTCAACTTCTCCAGTTGAGAGATTCCGGTTGGATTTCCAATTTGGCATTCTTAAGAGCTATTACATAAAATTTAAGGAGCTAAGTTTATAAATTTAGGGAAAATACATTCTTAGTACAATTGCAGCTTTTAAGGAGAAATTGTTGTTACGCATACGTCGAATGAAAAAGGGCAACACATACTGAACATTTTCCGTCTGTATCTAGGCGTAAAGAATTGCTTAACAGGAAAAATTGCAAATGTACGCATGCTTCCTATCTGGTCTATTGGAGTTATTTACATCAAGGTTCTGCGATTTAGATTGCCTGAAAATGGCCTTTCGTATGTTTACTACGTGTTTTAAATTCTAAACTAATTAGTGATACTAGGCGTAGTAGTCCATATACATTAAAGAGGAATCAAGTTAACGGAGTTCGTAGTGCATGTGATGGCACAGTGTGGGGAACTGGTTCTGTCCGTCTGCTGTACTGACAAAACGTGCGCAACTCCATTCTTTTGGTAGCTCACCTACTAAGCTTACTGATAACTAGAGACCGGATGTTAGGCACTTAAAAATTCAAAATAGACAAAGGCAGTTAAAATGCATAAAATAGGCAAGCAAAATAGGCGGCACTAAAACCGTGAAACTAGGTGCGAAAACCTTTAAAACTACATGAAGAAACAGATAATAGACAAGTGAAATGAACACCTTTTGGATTTTTCTTGTTACCAATTGAATTAAAACATTTAAGTAAAGTATTTAATCAAATTTATGTACCTGATACATGTAGATCAACACACAACAGTGGGACCTAACGAAAATGCCGTATGAACAGTACCTGTTAGTACAGCTTGTCCACTTCCTCGTGACACTCCCCCACTCCTGAAGCATAGATGCGCAATAGAAGAGTCGTGTCCACGTGGGGATCAGTGTATCGCTTACTACTCTCACTGTGATAGGTAACTACACAATAATTGTTTATAATACGTAAACATACTCCGCTTGTGTATGTGACTGCCTGAGTACTGATGTCACTCGCTCGTTCCCCACCAATCCACTCACTTCTCCTTAATTTCTCCTCTCTTGCGCATGTTGAGTGTCACCACGATCTGGACAAACTGTTCTTTGGTTAATGCATAACTTTTAATGCACTAACTTTTGTCAATCATTAACAAGCACATATTTGATTACACATAAGAGATAATTTTTCAAACTTTCTACTTTTAAGTTATGCGTCCTATCAGATAGTACATTTTTGAGCCCTGAAAACAACCTTGCCACTTCTACTGATGTTATTGGAGCATACTTTAAGAGCACAATATTTTGAGGATCAATATCACTTGAAGCACTGTTTTCACGCTAAGAATCATTCCTATGCCTTAATTGCTAAAAGTCATTTTTCACGATGAGTCCGCTCCCTTTAGTTGCTTTTGGTTCATTTTTGTTTGAATGTTTACAAACAGTGGATTTGTGTTTTGCAGTTTGCACATGTTACGAAACGTGGTACATTTTTACGCAGTTTATTGACGTTTCACACGCTTAGCAAAACAAGATGGAGGTAGCAGTTGAGAATATTTCCCTGCCGAAATTTTTCACGAAATTATTGAGTTTTAGTTTTAACGTTGCCAGTTCATTAGGCGCGATAGAGAAACTGCTTTGTAAAAGAAAACAACACACTGTCGCACCCCTTGCAGAGATGGCTATCTTCAGACAAGTGTAATAGAAGCACTTATACTTGAACCTCGTCATTAAATGCATCGTGCAGTGATTAAAAGCAAATTTAAGTAATGTACAACATGTCATGAACCTATGAGATGCATATTGCCTGTATGTCATTTTCATTAAAATTGGGTTTTCTGCTGAGAGAGAGGAAATAAAAAACGGAAATATGCGTTTATGGCCATTATATGTTAAAATAGGCAAAAATAGGCACATTCAACTTTATAAGAACAGTTGTAAGTGTAGTGAGTTGAAATAAAATTAAGTCGTCTTTATGATATCTATAGTGATTAAGAATAGGCATTTTGCCTAACACCCGGTGTGTAATGATAACGTCACCCCTTCATTACAGTGTGCATTGATTGACCTGAGATGTGATCGAGAGATGCGATGGAAATGCTTGAAAGATACGAGCCTTACACAGTTTTATGAAGGATTGTCAAGAGGACGCTTTCCCAGTGTGCATAAGCTGTGTGCCTAAGGTTTGTGTTTATTTGGTTCCATTTATATATGTGAACAGTTATTTTCTATTATGGAAATAAATCTCGAACAAGATATCGGTTTGCAGATGAGCCTTTAATGGCAGTTCTTCGCATAGCTTGTGCTAATAACATTTCTCCACATCTTGAGGAGCTGAGTGATACGTATTAAGGTGCAATAGACATAGCTGATTTTGTGTTTAAGGATGTATTTCATTACGTTGTGTTCGTGTTTAGTTTGGCAGAAGAATTTCCTTTTGTATGATGCAGTAGCGCAAGTTGAATCAATCGGTTTCCCTGCACGGTAGACGCACGCTATTCTCATAGTGGCCCGTGCATGCACGGAGTGCAAAAGTCTACCCAACCTTACTGTATTCTTGTACTTTATTGTTATAACAAAGACGAGAGTTGTCGACACACGGGCAGAAGTGCCGAGTAGCCGAGAAACACCAGGCGCATCCTCCCTACCCAACTTGCAACTTCGATTCCAACATGTATCTACTCTCATGGGGTTATGAACACCAGGATGAAATCAGGAATACTCCCGAGCAAGATTGTCGAAGAAAGCAAACAAAGCGAGTAACGAAGCCAAAGAAATGAACTAAATTACAATAAATGTGCCACAAGACCATAAACTTAAGAGCACCAGTAAGTTCGTAGGTTTACGATGAATAGGGATTTTGCATAATAACTAAAAGATGATGATTATGATAATGATGATAATAATGATAATAATAATAATAATAATAATAATAATAATAATAATAATAATAATAATAATAATAATAATAATAATAATAATAATAATAATAATAATGTTAGTGATAATGATGATAACTAAATACTAAGTAACTAAAAGATAATTTTTATGTTGGTTGACTGTAAGGACAGTGGCTTAGTAAAGCATAAGCGTTATATTTGAAACTTAATTACAACCTTCAATTACTAAAGCTTCTTTTATTGAATAGTTATACAGCAACACTTTGTCATTAACCTAGAAGGCAGTTGAAGCTTATAGATGAAAATGGTCGTACTATCCCAGGCACATAATGTGGGTAGGTACTCGTAAAACGCACAGCGCTAAGTGGGACATTAAGAGGCAAAGAAGCAAAATAAACCCCCAGGGTATGCAATTTCAGGCATAACACAATCACCGGTCAGAGATCACACAGGTAGCCCAACACGTATGCTCACAGACAGCACAAAGACATTAAAGCAGCCGGAATTCAGAAATGCGGAAGGTGGCCCGAAAGGTTTTAGCGCCGAATGATAGCCAGCACGCAGCATCCAAGACACGCAGTCCACAACCAAAACAAACTCGTGGGCATTATAAAGACCGGAAGGAGATATTGGCACTCGTACCAAAACGAAGTACCCAAAAAAGGACAACCAAATGTAAACATTAACAGTAACACAGGAAAACAATAATAAGGGACACTGAAGTCTATGGGGGAAGGGGGGGGGTGCGGGGGAGACGTCCAACAACAGCACGAGAGTGCTTGCAAATGTGAGCCGTGAGCTGTACGCACATTACCTGAGACGAGGGCTTTTAATAGCGCAGGAACACTTTTATGCTACTAGTTGACTCAGATGGGTCTACATATGTCGGGGCAACTTGGCCGCATATGCATTGGTCTTCGAGCTTACAGAATGAAGCCTGCACCTGTTCTACAGCATAAGGAGAAGGCTTCTTGTTCTCACCACACCTCTTTTAAACATGGAGCTCACTTGAGATAATCCAACTCCTGAGGCAACATATTCTAGTTCCACAGATTGGCCATATATATTAGACGCAAAGACGAACATAAGCCGAAATGGTGCGGTGTTCTGGGATACATATCGAATGTCAAATGCAGTCGTGAAAAATGGTTGTGCACATCTGCTATAACTCTTGTAAACTATGAGTGTCGATTTCAAGTTTGCATGAAATATTTCGACGTGAAACAAATCCTTAAATGCAACAGAGGTGAACTGAGTTCCATTGTCCGACACTAAGAAACGAGGAGCCCCAAAGGTTGCAAAAATAGTAGAGAGAACCTTGGTTGGATTACTCCATATTGTGCTGAGAGTCCGCTAAGCCACACACACTTCGAAAATGCACACATGCCTTGGCCTCACCTTGGAGTCGGGCCCAAGAAATCAACGAAGAATTTTTCTAGGGGTTTACTGGTCACTTCTGATGCTAACCTCTTCCAAATAGTACATTCAGTGAGCTTACACCTGACATGCTTTAACCCGGGCCGTAATGCTCTTGTATTGTACCCTTAGCCTTGGGCAAGAGTCGAACTTTTCCTGAACGTATGAGGGACCTGCCTGTTCGCCTAAGTTACTTATTCTTCAAGCTCTCATAATCCTCCTTATGGCTAATGCCTGCTACACTAGAGTTGCGCTCTAACAAAATTACGGTTCGGTAGTTGTACAGTAGATAAATGACGTAGTAAATAACAGTATTACCGGTAGCACTAGTAGTATTGGTAGGGAAAGAAACTATACAAAATACAACGAATTACGAAATTTAATGAGAAAATCAAACATAGTGATCACTTAAAACTGGTTAAAAGAAAAATTGTACCTTTTGGTTCAAAATAACATTACTTGTGACCATCATAATTATCAATGTCTTCCATTTGAATTGTAGTATCCTTAGAGGAGCTAAGTGTTCTTGAAGACACTAATGTTCCGTAGGTTAGGCGACGCTTTGTATACCCTCTCTGTTGAGGGTTGAAAGTTCAACGGTTCCGGTTTCTATGGGAACCTAGTAAAACAATCAACGTAAACAACGCGATCGGTACGAGGCAACGCCTGATGGGTATGCAACACACCTAAACTACACGTAATGCGGGTACGTTCTTCTACTAGGAAAACTATCGCAGTCTACACTCAAACGGTATCCTATGGTTGTTTTACCGCTCTACGCCTGCCTGTTAGCCTGTTTTTATGGCTAAAACTGGCACAGAATATGGAATTTTGGCCCATTTTTTCTGTTGGCCGCTCATTCCCTGTTAAACTACTTTACGAAGCATCATCTCTTCCAAACGTGGAATATGAAACTATGCGCCAGGCAGCAACTTCTACGACAGTTTGCTCTGTCGATGTCCGACTGCCCTGATTAGGTATTTTGAGGATTATGAAAACAAAACTCGCTGCTTCAGGCAACATCAGTTTCCCCGATTGGCTTACGGGCACACCAGAAAATACTGGAACGATTCCATCAGTAGCTAAAGCTGAGTTCCATTCAAATCCAGCCAAGAGCTGTGTGGCTTCTAAATTAAACCCAACCACCAATGAAATGAAAATATTTTAAAGCCACATCCAGCAGTGTGCTGAAGGACCGCATCTCCTAGCAAAGTTGTCGAGGAGTAATATGTTTCTCAACCCATCCCAAACCTGGAAAAAGTCCTTCTTAAAACCCCATCTTCTATACAGCCAATCTGCGGTTTAAACCCTATTGAGGATAGGCCTGTCAGTAAATCGGACCGGCGAAGAATTTATAAGGGGCTTCAAAACATAACTTTCCAATAATTAAATTAACTATATAGCGTTCCATGCTGAACGTAATCGCCAAAATCCAATATGTGAATCGTCAGTTTGTGAACGTAGTCTTTTCATGTTTACTGTCCATATATGCAATTGTTTCTTATGATGGATTCTGATGGAATATTCCTGAGGAAGTATTTTTTAAAAAATTCTTAGTGATACTCCAGAGCATTAAATGAAATATTTGCTGCTACAATGGCTCCGCAGAGGTCGGCATTTCGTTTTGGTTGTGGAATTATTTTATGGCGTGGGTAGAAACGGTTTCAACTTTGCTTTTCGCATCACCTTTTCTGATGTGTTGCACCTTGCTTATGTTCACTTAAATGATGATGTTTTTCTCGCTGAATACCTACAAAAGAGAACGAGAATGAAATGAAGCCATTTAATAGGGTAAATAAATAAATATTTTGTTGTTTAACGACGCTGTCAATTGCCAGGATCACATCAGCGTCGCCTGTGTGCCGGAATTTTGTCCCGCAGGAGTTCTTTTACATGCCAGTAAATCTACTGACATGGAGCTGTCGTTTTTAAGCACACTTAAAAACCATCGACCTGGGCCGGGTTTGAACCCGCGACCTTGGGATCAGTAGGCCAGCGTCTAACCAACTGAGCCACCCAGACCGACATTTAATAGGGTTGTATTAAAATAAAACGGTCGTATGAATTTTAAAACTGAAATCTTGAGAAACTTCTACAATACAATAAGCCACAATAAGCACTGCTTTGTAGTTGTCAGAAAGGAAAGAAATATGCAATTTGTGCGTTTGTTACATGCATACAATAACAATTTGTCGATTCGATGTAAAAAGCGCAAATTTTGTAGCCATTATTACAGTCGACTTCAACCACTCTATTTTCAGCGTGTTACAATTCAAACACCCCATGATTAGGATTAAAGCAATCAGAAGGGACCATTAAATAAGATTTTAAATCTTACAACCACAGATCAACAAAGAATATGAAGCAACGTTGGATTGAGATGGCGGGGAAGCCGGAGAATCCGGAGGAAACCCGCCCATACGTCGCCTTGTCCATCACAAATCTCATGCGGTCGCCTGGGATCGAACCCAGCCTTGGTGAGAGGAGAGAGTGGTCTAACCACTAGGTCACGGCTACCTCTACGGATAGGAGTTACATCCACTCTCTTAGGCGAAAAAATAAATGCTTTGTCTACAGTGATAATGAAAAGGTAGAAATCCTTACGGAAATGTATGTGAACCTTTTTATTTTGGATAGTTCACAACTATTGAATTATTGATCTTTCATTATACATCAGAGACCTTCAATGTCCCCAAACGAAGTATGTCCATTCTGGGAGATAATGCACAAAACGAACTGCAGGATTCCGAAGGTGTAGTTTTTAAACTATTATTTAAGTTACAAGTCATACTTTTTAAGGAAAAGGAGGTGCAGTTTTTTCTAACATTCTATTACAAACAGTGGTGTGTGGATTTGGGTATGCACCTTGAACTCGTTAAAGGTACGCATAGGTGAAATTTCTAAATTCTCCAATTATTAGCGGATTTTATTCAAACTCGTATCAGACATAATACATACAAGGAATAATGTACATTCAAATTTTCATTGTTATATCCTCAACACCTTTAGCTATTGTTTTGGCAGTGTACCTAAAATGCTCCAAATATTATAATGTTTTGGTATATTGAATAAAAATTAACTTTGAAAAAAAATCATTTTTCCACAATTTTTGTAGTTTTTATAGAACTTTATAATTCACCAACTTTGTAAATGTTAAATTATAAATCATCTCCAACATGTCCCTTTGCCTTCTGAGCCAGTACTTACAAGATAGAAGCTGTTAACTTGTATTGTAAACATTTTGAAGGAGTCCAGTCAGAGGTGAACAGAAGTAGCTGCTTCCATACGTGACTCTCAGGACATCGAAAGTGGCAAGCTCCTGTGCTTACATCAAAAGTAACTTCGGCTATTTCCCTAGCACCATCAAGACATCAGGTTCCCTTCTTCACGAATCTATGGATTTAATGTAACGTGCATCACAGAAGCTTAGTGTAGTTGCAGGAAGGAGGGTAGTTGAAAAATCCAAAGCTGTGCTAAACAGGAACCCAGGGTACTCTACGCTTGTGTCCGTGTCTAAAGTGCTAAATGGCGACAGTGTCGATTTACCAAAACATTTCTCTGCAAGTCAGATTCCTATGCTAAAATATGCTCCTGTTACTTCGTGTGACGTGGAGAGAAGCTTCTCTGCTTATAAGAACATTTTATCGGATAGGAGACAAACAATGAGCCCTGAAAATATGGAAAAGTATATGGTTATTTACTGTACGTTGAAAGAAGCAAAATACTCAAAATGAAACTGCCTGATTGTTCATTGTACATCAAGAGATAGAAAGCTGAAAATGCATCTTCATTATGAAATTGAATTATTTTGAATTAATTGTTTCACTCATTGATAAATTGGTTCAGTATTTAAACATTGCTTCACCGTCTAAAATTTAAGTAAAATAATTATGTGAAATGACTAATTTTAATAAATATAACCCAAAACATTTTTTTTTATTTCGTAATTACCTACTTGAAAATAAATTTTAGGTAAATTCTGCATAAAATAAAACATTTTCCCTATAATTAATTCTTATTTAGTAAACTTTAACTCATTGTAATTAATTTACGTGCTTACAGACCCATCAAGTTACATAATTCTTGGTAATTTGCAGTCTGCACTTACATTTGAAGTTGTAATCTTAGCATTTAGATTATTACATAATTTTACATATTTTGTTGATATTATATATTTCATTACATAAATATGTACATATTTCGCACTTTGATATTACATAAAAATCCGGGCTCTAATCATAATATATTATAGGCTGAATATAGCTTTTATTAATTTTAATTTAATCTTTTAAATTCTCCAAGTGGTCTTCAAAGAGTATGTCATTTATTCCCTTTTCCGCATAGTGTTTTTGCTGTGGGTGCAGCTTTTCGAATTTGTTTACCGAAACTCCTGTAAGAGCTACATTTTCAGCATTCACATCATTTGTTGATTTTGTCAAATAGTTGCATGATGAAGTCCATAGTTCGTTTTGTTTAGCAGTTGCTCCTATAGTTCTTGAACGCTTTGTGTATGATGGTTGAATTGTGTTGATTGATGACATGGATGACGCTTATGTTCGTATTGCAGTTGCATCCGCATCCGCATCCGCATTTCCCTCATTTCTTAACTCATATCGTCGACGACATCCCGTGTAAACTCTCCTGAGGGAATGTAATAATTATTTAATACCAAATAAACTTCTGTGGCTGTTATATGTAGTTTATATTTTTTCTCTTTGTTGCAGTTCTACATCGGTAGAATGGTGTAATATTGCAAATGTCTGGTATGGAAATGCTTGGGAACCATAGATGGCAAACTGTTGTAATAAAACCCTCACATTGTGTGTCTCGGTACTACAATTATAAAGGGACGGAACTTCGATAACGTCGATATTCAATAGTGGGGACAAGCTTTCATCACCTTTTTCTAATCGTGGCTTTGTGTGTGTGTGTGTGTGTGGGGGGGGGGGGGGGAAGGGGAGATACTTATTTAGATAAACTTGAAAAGCAAAATGTTAACTAAATATAAATTTTCATCCTAATTGTTGGAGCCGTTTCCGTGAGGAGACCTTTAATATCCTGGCTTGTTTGTTGAAATTGGCTCATTAACAGAGAAATTATATCCAAAATAAGTTTCGACTTATTGTGACTTACGCGTAAATTCGCATTTTTTTCAGGAAGTACACCTATATAGATAAACCTAAAAAGCAAAACCCTATCTGAATACAAAATTTGATCGAAATCGTTAAGAGCCGCTTCCAAGTTGCGTGGAATATATATATACAGGGTGGAAGGGAAGTCATTACATTCCTTCTAATATGTGCTTCATAAAAGCATTACGAACAAAAAGATCGAATGGCATTTTGTTCTTTGATCAGCCGATTAAAAAAAAATAAGTGGTTCTTGATCCAACTTGGATGCGTAATTTCACAAGAATGTACAAAGATAACAGTTTGTTACTTGTAAGATGCGCAGAGTAACTTATTTCTGACATAACCTCGGTAATAATTATGGGACATCACACAGGTTACGAAATAATTAATCACTTAAAAGACGTGAAGGAATACTCCAAGCAGCTTTTTCACACGTGCAGTAAGTCGACAACGTTGCGTTGAGGTTGGTCAGGGAATTGAACTGCTTTGTGGATGTAAACAGGTTTGGCATCTTCGCTTTCGCATATTGTTGTGGGAGCTAACGCTTGTGACTGGCGTACACTCGCGCAGTAAACACGGAAGGACAGGACAGGGTATTTGTGTTCTCAAGAAGCACCGTTTCTGTGTTTGTTTATGTACAGAGCTAGAGAAAGTGGCGCCCACAAATTCTGCACTGTTGCGAGGTTCTTTTCGAGAAAACTAAAATATTTCTGTAAAACATTGTCAGAGACAAAAATTTCAGCTCCAAAATGTGTTCCAAATACCGAGATCTACCACAGGATTAATGTAATGACTTCCCTTCCACCCTGTGCGCGAACACACAGACCACACCCCACCCCACACCCCACACCCCACACCCCACACCACCCCACACAACACACCCCAAAACACACAACACAACACACCACAACACACACCACAATCATCGCACCCCACAACACACCACACCACACCACGCCACAGCACACCACAGCACAGCACAGCACAGCACACACCACAACCATCGCACCCCACCACACCACAGCACAGCACAGCACACACCATAACCCACAACACACCACACAACACACCATTCACACCACACAACACACAGCACACCACACCACAACACACCACACACCACAACACACCATTCACACCACACACCACACAACACACACAACACACCACACACCACAACACACCAGTCACACCACAACACACCAGTCACACCACACACACCACACCACACACACCACACAACACACACATCACAACACACTACACCACACAACACCACACACACCACAACACACACCATTCACACCACACAACACCACAACACACCATTCACACCACACTACACACACACACCACACCACACACCACACCACACCACACCACACCACACCATACACCACAACACACCATTCACACCACACAACACACACACACACCACACCACACCATTCACACTACACCACAACACACCATTCACACCACACAACACACACACCACACCACACTACACCACACCACACACCACACTACACCACAACACACCATTCACACAACACACACACACACACACACACACACACACCACACCACACCACACCACACTACACCACAACACACCATTCACACAACACACCACAACACACCATTCACACAACACACCACACCACACCATACACCACACCACACCACACCACACCACACACCACACAACACCACAACACACCATTCACACCACACAACACACACACACACACCACACCACACCACACCACACCACACCACCACACACCACAACACATGTCGTTCTAGGTGGCTCAGTTAGTTAGACGCTGGCGTACTGATCCCAAGGTCGCGGGTTCAAATCCGGCCCAGACCGATGGTTTTTAAGTGTGCTTAAAAACGACAGCAGTAGATTTACTGGCATGTAAAAGAATTTCTACGGAACAAACTTCCGGCACACCGGCGATGCTGATGTGATCCTAGCAATTGACAGCGTTGTTAAACAACAAAATAATATTTAATGTTACGTTTGTGGAGGGGCTCCCGGTAGACCACTGTTTACAAGAGAGGTTACCTGTACGGGTGAGTCACAGTATATCGCCGCACGGAGTTCACGCAGACAACTTGGCAGAGCGTTGAGGCCTATTGACCTTGGCTGTCGAGCGCTAGACCGCTTATCTTGTTTATTAGAAGAGCGAAATAATAGTAACTTGGCGTATGGTCAGCGATAAAGCACAAAGACATGAGCTCTGGCGGCTGCCGATATATGAGACGTTGCTGTCCTGAAAATACGATTGCATTTGAACAGAGTGTACATACCGTGTCTCGTCGTGGTGGTGCGATAAACTCACGTGAACAGCTGGACATTTTCACATTCTTTCCGATACGCTTCATGGCTTTGTCACATAGTATTAACAAAAACTAGCCGCGGCTCATAACTGCCTATTTCCAAGCCGTTGCTTGGTTTCGTCTAAATAAAAACAGTTCTCCTCAACCTTCTCGCGAGCCGCTGCTTGCTGGCCTTGATCACCAAGGTACACTTCGAGCTCCTCTGTAGCTATCTCCGCTTGCTTACGTTCAGTTGATTGCGATGGCTGGTGGGTCTTGAACAGAAAGTAAAATTTTATACAAGGCGCAATAAGTCTGATATGAGTAAATATAAGCAGTTACACAGATTTAAAAAGAAAAACAAGATTGACTTGCTCAATGTTTTTTTTTTTTTTTTTCCTTCAAAATCCGACGAAACGCGCGGCGGAGCGCGCTCTCTCTCTCTCCCTCCCTCTCTCTGTCTCTCTCTCTCGTGTTTAACGCCCACTTTTACTACACCGCAGGCGCTGACACTGATGATACATGGAATGAAGCTGCAGCACCGGTGGAATGAGATGGTGGAGGAAACCGGAGAACCCTGAGAAGCACCGCTTCGTCCACCACAAACCCCACATGCGGTTGCCTGGGATCGAACCCGGGCCGCTTTGGTGAGAAGTGAATGGTCATTTACATTCCCTAATGCTATTGGGGCAATAGATAATATTCATTTGCTAATGAGAAAAGCAAATATACACGAATAAGAGTACATTAATAGGGAAGGACAGGCCACGTGCAAGGGAAATGAAACATTTGGAAGTGTTGTTGATACACGCACGATTCCAGGATATGCAACAATACAGTTGTTTTTCCCATTTCTTTAATGCAATTGGCTTGTTGCCAGTACGCTTTGGGTAACTTTTAAGCTACAGCCTTCATTTAATATTGCTTTTTTTTACTTTCTCTACTACTTATGGTTGGTAGAGGAAGTATTGTGTTCCACCCAAAAATTCATGTCGAGATTTCACCTGAAATACATGTTTTGAGGCCCCCTGAGTCCAAAAAAAAAAAAACAACCATATTTTTAGAAAAAGGTCCGTGTGTGCCTCTAACAGCGTAACTCAAAAACAAGGACTAAACTGCATTTGGTATTTAAGTTTAATATCTTTCAACTATGCGACACAAATATTTTGAAGAAAATTTCTCCACCCTAAACTACCCTTTACGCGGAAAATTATTCGAACATTTTAATTTTCTCGGAAATGATCTAACGATTTTGATTAAAATGCCACATGTTTAAGATACCTTATTGCAAATGAAATGTATATTTTGGGTTTTCTGGCTATAGCCCACATAGTCCTGTTTACTGGACAACTTTTGCATAAGTGACAAACCGTAAGAGATGGATCAGATGTTACTCTACAAAGATGTAGATATTGTTAAAACACAATTTATGACCAAATGAACTTTTTTATGGAGTGAATCATTTCGGAAATATTCCTTCTTATTTTTGTGAGTTTTGAAATACTTCACCTTTCGTCAAATGGGACGTAGTTATTCATGTTTTGGATCTTAGCCGTGCAAAGAGAACGGAATATCAAAGCTTTAAAAGATTTGTCTATCGCTCAAAGCCTACTGTATTCCCATATTCTCTTGCATCTACAAGGAAATTAGCAATAAGATAATTTCTGCAAACGTTTATCTCACCTACCTTCCTTCCCGTTTGCCCTGAGCGATCCTGATTTTGCAACAAATTATTTGTTTTGAATAATCAAATTATATAATGTTATTTAAAGCTGTGATGCCCATGTTTGTTATTGTTTTTAAGTATCTAAAGCAAGTTTGAGCATCTAAATTACTGCAGCACATAAAACATTTATAGATGTAGTATTTGTAGTATTTATGTTTATAGATGTTGTTTTAACAAACTATTGTGATATTCATTATTGTATATATGTCGTAATATGACCATTGTGTTGAAAGGGACATACACAAATTTTAAAAGATTTCAAGTGCTGCACTCATGTGACTTTCTCCCTTTGTACTCTTGTACAAACAGTTTTACAAATTGTTAGTGTTCTTTCTACTTAATGTTACTCGGGATAGGCATTTGCAGAAATTATCTTATTGGTAATCTTTGTTGGTAAAGGGGAATATGGGAATATAGTAGGCCTTAAGTGATAGTCAAATATTTGGATAGCTGGTCGCTATGTGATTGCTTTGAAATTCCGTTCATTTAACATGGTTAAGGGGAAAAAGATATAGTTAATTAACTTATTTCTATTTGAGAAAAGTATAAGTATTTTAAAATGAAAATGAAACTGTGTATGACAAATTGTATGTTTCAGCGAAGCCTACAACTTTTGTATTATAAGATTTTGTCTATCTCTTACGGTTTACCAGTTTTGCATTACTCATTCAGAATGTAGAGGACTTGAGGTCATTCCCAGAAAATTCCAAATATGTATACATCTCATTTGGCATGAAAATATCTTAGCTAGCTACTCGTTAGAACCATGTTCGAGAATAACAAAGTTCTATGTAAAGGGTAGTCTGGGTGGGAGGTTTTCTTGAAAATGTACGTGTCGCATCCTTGGAAGATGTTGAACTTGAAACAGCAAGTTTGGTATCCAGTCGAGTTATGCTGTTCACCCGCGTACACACGCACACACACACGCGCACACGCACACTCTTTCCAAAACTGCTTTAAAAAATTAGGGAGTGTCAAGATATGTATTTCCGGTGAAATCTCGGCATCGAATTTTTGGCTGGATGTTTGCTTCTACTTATCTACTGCAAGTCCACAGTAGAGAAAGTAGTACAGTTGAACCTGATTTATGCGTACATCAAGGGGAAGTGGGAAGATTACTTGTAACTCAGAATTATTCACAAATGAGAGTTGATTATGCGTCATACTTGTTTTAAAACAGTAATACAGTAGACCAACATACATATGTAAACTTTTACAAAGAAATGTAGGAAGAAAACAATATTGAACTTGGTCCTGCTTTTAAACTACCAGTTAATGTGACTTGGTTCCCTCTTCTTGCATAAAGTTCACACACCTTATTTTGTGATGACTGTACATGGCGTGTTACAAGCAATTCTGAAGGAATTTCGGTTTTGGTTCTGTGTGGATTAAGTTCCACCTTTTGTATGAATTTTACTTTCTGATCTGGTGTATAACGTTTCCTTTTCTGTTGTCCATGGCTGATTAAAAGCAATTTGGAACTGAAACACAAAACCACAGCAAATTTTTGTCTTCTGGGCTGTTGCTACGACATTGTTGCACCGAAAGCTGCCGGCTCTACCAGCAAACGTGTTAGTCTTGTTTCCGCGACCGAAAGCTGCCCGCTCAGCTTGCGTCTTTGTCAACAGAGATAAAGAAAATACGCCTGGAGGATTTTTAAAGATAGCGTATGCCATATACTCATAATTACATAAAGCTTAGTTGTATTTTACTGAAATGTAATACATATGACAGCGAATTACGCATAAACGCATTACGTATAAATAAGGTCCTATTAACACGTTCCTAAATTACATTTTTTTCGGGACCACAAATATTTACGTACAAACACGAATTACTTAGAACTGGGTTACGTATAAAGCTGGTTCAACTGTATTCAGTCTGATTGTAGGAAACGCTACAATAAACATTTCATGCAGTTAGTAAGATACTGCGATAATCACTATACAGAGCCCTACACCATAGTCACTGTTACGGTTGCTGTAGTCGAACGCTAAATACGGACAATTTAAGGTAAGATGTTTTGGGAATTTTTGGCTAAGAGTGCCATGTTACAGATGGTTAGAATTGGTTCCGAGAATCATTGAAGCGTATAACAATAAAGATAAAGATGAAGCCCCAGGTTCAATGATTTTCAGTTATTTTAAGTTGACCACAAAAATAAGGGCGGCGCCGTGGCCGAGCGGTTAGCGCGCTCGCCTACCACCTAGGCGGCCCGGGTTCGATCCCAGGGACCCGCATGTGGTATTCGTGGTGGACGAAGCGGCGCCAGGGCGGGTTTTCTCCGGTTACTCCGGTTTCCCCCGCCATCTCATTCCACCGGTGCTCCATCTTCATTCCATGTATCATCAGTGTCACCGCCTGCGGTGCCGTAGTAGTAAAAGCGGGCGTTAAACACTACAACAACAACAACAACAACAAAAATAAGAGATGTAATAAGGGATTTCGTATTCGAATATTTGAGAGTTTTGGAGCATAGGGATTTACTAGAAAAAGAAAACACGGCATACCGGTGTACAGAGATATTCCATTATTACCAACGTGATGTGTGTAGACTCTTACTGTTTTGCGGACCACGTGGAACTTTCAGTGGGAATGAAAAGGGTAGTTGTTAGTCGTGGCCAGCGGCAGCTCTACGAGATTGATGAAGTGTTTCTGACGTGTTTCGACTAAAGAAATGTCATGATAACAGGCTTCCTTGCTGTAGGTATAACAACGAGAGAGAACATGCACCGTTAATTAGGTTCTAGGAGTGCGACAGGCGGGGGACGTCAAGTACGGACACTATCACTGTATTATAAAAAGTGTCTTCATTAGATCCAAAATTAATAATTTCGTCTCCCTATTACTTTTTCATATATTGTAGTATCAGTTAAAACACATTGTTATACATTTTTCCATTACCGTCAGTGAAATATTTTCATAAGTAGTAGTTTAATTAAACCTTTCTTTCTTTCTTTCTTTCTTTCTTTCTTTCTTTCTTTCTTTCTTTCTTTCTTTCTTTCTTTCTTTCTTTCTTTCTTTCTTTCTTTCTTTCCTTCTTTCCTTCTTTCCTTCTTTCTTTCCTTCTTTCTTTCTTTCCTTCCTTCTTTCCTTCTTTCTTTCTTTCCTTCTTTCCTTCTTTCTTTCTTTCCTTCCTTCTTTATTTCTTTTCTTTTCTTTTCTTTCTTTGTCCCTCTCTTCCTTTCGTTTCCTTTTCTCTCTTTCTCTCTCTCTCTTTCTCTTTCTTTCTCTCTTTCTCTTTCTCTCTTTCTTTCTCTTTTTCTTTCTTTTTTCTCTCTTTCTTTCTTTCTTTCTTTCTTTCTTTTTCTTTCTTTCTTTCTCTCTTTCTTGTTTTCCTTCTTCCCTCCCTCCATCACTCCCTCCCAACCTTTCTTTCTTTCTTTCTTTCTTTCTTTCTCTTTCTTTCTTTTTCTTTCTTTTTCTTTCTTTCTTTCTTTCTTTCTTTCTTTCTTTCTTTCTTTCTTTCTTTCTTTCTTTCTTTCTTTCTTTCTTTCTTTCTTTCTTTCTTGCTTTCTTTCTTTGATTTCATGCAAGGTGCTGTACCGGCTGTACTATCCATATTAAATGTTCAGAAATGGCAGAGAACCTAGCTTTCAGCAGTGAAAAACTTGAATATAATCTAACGAAATTTTCCGTAACTGCAAATGCTTGGGAAAACTCGGTTTGATACAACCGGATTGTTGTAGCGAGCTTTTCTTAACTGCAAGCTTTTGTCATTCCCTTATAGGCTTCCATTTACGTATACCTATGCAAGGATTGTACCGTTACGTTTAATAAACCGGATCCAGTGAACTATAAATTACCCCAAACTTTCTTGATTGCAAGGTGGAGGGGTGGGACTTGGGAGGAACATTTTCTCGGCAATTTAGGTGATATACATATTATCCCTGCACCAAGCAGATAAGTAGTTCGAAATCATATAACTGGGTGAGAAATAAACCACTTCATAGGGTCATCAAATTTTGGCGAGGAAAAACTTCGTGCCACGCCAATGTAACAAACCTGTACTACTGTTATTTAAGTCAAAACCGCTAAAGCCATTCGCAAGAAAGTAAGAAATGACAAGTGTTTCCAAGAAGAGAATAGTTTGTGTTCGGGCGATTTTCTATACATCTACGCCCGGCATGCTTTAACTGTCACACTCGTGTATGGAATTTTAAATTAACCCTATTTTAAGGATTTTATTTGTAATATTCACGGAGACACGCATGCGCGCTGAAAATTTTCCAAACTGTTTTTATTCAGCGGACATCATATCATGTGCTTAACATAAAATTTCTACGTCTTAGTTTTAATGAATGTAGTGTTTCCTCTTCCAAAAATGACTGGTAACAATAGCAAAGACCTCTCTCTCTCGGTATCCTGCTCATAACTAACGCCAGGGAAACGCGTTGGGGCTGTTTGTCGTTTACAGTTCTCTGTATGTGAATTGTGTCATATATTTCAGGAACCACAAATTTCCATTAAAAACCCTGTGTGCTGCAATAATCTATACAGAGCTAAAAAAAAGTGTAACATTGGAAGAAACGAACGAATAGCAGGTGAATCACCTGCCCCTATTTTTTCAGATTTATGTAACCCACTAAAAAACTTGTGCACCTGGAGTTTATCTTGACCGCACACTTTGCATTTCACTTATGGACATGGACAGAAGGTGGCTTAACATCTCAGTGCATAAGTGATTTAAAGGGACAACAGTTGTAAATCCCATCAAAAGCCTTGCAGTTTTACACTGAGTGGTTTCTACTCAGTATATTAACTTTTTTCACAGTATACATTCTACACCCCCCCCCCAAAAAAAAAATAAACTCCTGATGAACGAGAACCTATCGTAATAGATTCACATTCAAATGAGTTAAAGGAAAATGGCGGATCTGTGCCAAGGGATGGTAATAGGTGATGACCAATCAAAGACACGGCTACATTCATAATGGAGTTGTGTAGTCACATCAACAAAAAAATGTTAAATAGTTAAACAAATCAGTATTGGCATAAATCATGGCACTTATTAATTTGTGTAGCAAACGTCACAGCTTGACTGACATCGTGGGACATAGGGCACCACCCAGCCAATGTATCCCTCACCTCAGTCCACTGCAGGCGTCAGGAGCGGGGTCCAGTAGTGGAGAGTGGGACGTGCTCAGCGCTCCGATCCCTCCCGGCCAGTACATGTGGTCTTCGGAACCAGGACGGGTGATGAGCCCGAAGCCTGGTGTGATGACCTGGTGGCCCGACGTCCTTCGTCTCGTCGATACAGCTGAGGAGGCTCCAATTTCTCAGGGTCTCAGCCTCGGCGATAGATTTGTCTTCGGGAAAGGAGCAGTCTGTTGGACGGTGATAGGAGGGAATGGGAAGTGAAACCACTCCGGGTTACAGGAATCTCTGCAGCTCACTTATGATACTGAATAAATCTCGCTTCCTTTATATATAATTCGCTATCACTTGACGTGTTGCGACTTTGTGGCACTTTGCGAGGTACTTCTACTTAATGACGTGGCGTCCATTCCCCGGCTCAGCAATACACCCTACAACTGATACCGACGAACGGTGTGGATTTTCTCACCAACACTCGGCAAAGATTTTGAATGTTTCACCACAAACAACATTTCTCTCCCCTGATTGGCCATTTCTTTTGGGCTTTTAAGTTCGTTGGTTCTCTTTTTGAACCTTTGAATTTTAGCGGCGGTTTAAGAGTTCATTTAGGGACGCGTACTACGTTGGGCGGGCGAGTAAACCTCCCTCACGGCACAATAGAACGCCATGGTTTTATTGCCCCATGCCAAAAACTATAAACGGTCTGCGGAAGTTATTTGCTTTTCTTGAACGGGAAACTTGTAGATTTCCCTGCATAACTGTGCTTATGTTTATTTACCGATCTTTATGAAACTTAAAACATGCATGCAATTTTTCAAGGGGTTTTGTCTGATATCATCTTCAATGTAATCTCATAAAAACATGAATAGTTAATAAATTATGTATTGATTAATTATCCATATTTCCTTAATTATGGTAGATTAAGTTCCATTTTGGACACCACTTATCAGGCGGAAATACGGCTACAAGTGGATGAGATGAAATGGCAAAAGGTGATGATGGAGTGATGGCAGAATGATGGCGGGGAAATCGGAGAACCCGGAGAAAACCCGCCCCTGCGCTACTGTGGGCACCACACATGCCACATGCGGACGCCTGGGATCGAACCCAGGTCGCTTTGGTGAGAGTCAAGCGGTCTAACCGCTGGGCCACGGCGCGGCGTAATAGCTTGAGCCGTGTTTATTAATGAAAATAAAAAGCACTAGAATATCAAACTATCACTAACGACTACTAACTCAACTAGCATTGGCGTTTAAAAGACTTGGTCTTACAGCGTTGTGATGGCTGAGCGGAATTATTACACTCCGTGAGGTGAGACATGAGCATATCTTGCGCAGAGGGGAAGCTGCTTTCCTTCCCTCCCTCTCTGCAACGGCTGAGAGGGGGGGGGGGGGGGAGGCGGGTGACCTTGCCGCGAATGAGTACACATTACTATAATAGCGTGCAGCTGAAACAATTGTAGTTTACATGAAAGTAATTGTTGGCATATAGTCATAGTTATAGCCAAATCAGTTTTTTTCGTTATAATGCTAATTTTTATACATATATAATGTCATTAGTAATACGCTAAAGCTATGCTAGGAAACTTCACTCTTTTGTGGACGGAAACGTTATGATTTCTGCGCATACATGATTACCCAACTTCTCCTACCATGAGTCTTTCAGGTGAAGAGTTGCCACTGGGCAGGTAGGGGAATTGTTCTTGTCTTGCCTCACGACCTATACGCTTCTGTCGCAGTGTTGTTCTGAGGACACATGTTCGAATCTACGCTAATGGGTCAAGGATTTTGTTAACCCTTCATTTCACTTCTTTTGACCAAATTATTAAAAATAAATTACATTAAACCGATTAAAATGTAGTTTGAGCTGTTATTCATTATGCCTGAATTAACATAACTTGTCGGTCTGGGTGGCTCAGTTGGTTAGACGCTGGCTTATTACTCTCCAGGTCGCGGGTTCAAATCCGGGTCAAGGTCGATGGTTTTTAAGTGTGCTTAAAAACGACAGCTCCATGTCAGTAGATTTACTGGCATGTAAAAACTCCTGCGGGACATAATTCCGGCACACCGGCGACGCTGATGTGATCCTAGCAATTGACAGCATCGTTAAACAACAAAATAAATTTAAATTTAACATAACTTGGGTATTCTAACAGTTCCCTAGCCGTGCGTTACGACTTACGTGAATGGCACAGCGGTATGTTGTCATGACAACCTGGTTTGACCTTGAAATAGCCAATGGACTTCGTGAAGGGATTGCGTGGCCACGGAATCAATTGGCTACTTCAAGGTCAAACCTGGTTGTCATGACAACATACCGCTGTGCCACTCACCTGCCGAGGGAACTGTCAGAATACCCACGTTACGTTAATTCAAGTATAACCAAGTACTTTCTCAACTCACTTTATTCTTAGATGTGACTGAATGTGGTAAAATGTTAATAATGTAAACATTTTTCTGTAGTAACTATATATTCCTTTTTCCTCAGTACATGCAATGTCATGATATTGGTTAAAAATTCCTATAAGGAGGTCTGAACCCTCGAAATATCAGTTTAGTTCACGGCAGACTGATGTCAAGCCTCTACTGTCCTCTTTCACACAAAACATTTAGGTATCAAGCTGCGCGCTAATCTACTAAAATATATTCATATTTCAGATCTCGGCAGCTAATCAATGTTCACGAAACTTTACGTCATAGCTATGAGAATAGACCCAACACTATACAGCTACAAAACAAATTCCGGCTTGACAACTGGAACGATGTTTTCAAGTAAGACTATAATTTGTGGGTAGCATAGATACGAGAAAATGCGCTCAGCTGATTCACCTTGTATAAAGAATGTATTGGAACATAATGGCCGAAACAAGGTCATGGTAACTGCGTAAAGGTTTAGATCGTTCGCTATTTCTTTTGTATTTTATTGGAGTAATAACACCGGAGTAGGTGCTATTGAAGAACATTTTTCTACCTTTCAAAACTTAAAGGGGCTTATGACTGTCGAACATTCTAGCGAATGGTAGCGTCTTCCTCAGTCATGGTGTGTAAATCCGTGAGGTGAAAGGATGAGGAAGTACGTCATATCATTCCTGCAGTTGGAGTGTGTTCTGTAAACAGCAAGTGTTGAACGATGCACTAAAATCAGAGGCCACATGCGGCCGCGTTGTTGGTATATAGGAATTACCACACAAAAAGCAACGCAGCTAGACTGTAACCTTTACTGGATCCGGCGGTTCCAACAAGGATCAATTGGGTTACTATCACGAGGGGAATGCAGAGGAACAGGAATTACCACCCCGGAATTGATGCGCAACTGTTACATGCATATTATAATACGGTACATGGGGTTTCAGGTGAGGTGTTTTAATCTTACCGGTATTCATCACAGAAAGCCACTTCGAACAGAGAAACTCACAGAAAATGACCATCCTCTCGTGAGGAATTTGTTATCCAGATTGTGGGATACTGTAGCATGGACCGATGAAACAAGTGTTCTCATCTGACGAAGAGGAAAGGACGGTATTTCCGCGCCGAGAAAAGCTGCATCTTGAGTCAATATAGATGTTTGGGCTCTTATGGTTAGTGAGTGGTACTTCAGAACCGTAAGCATTGGTAACGTGTTGAGAGTGTGGGAGAGCGTGCGGAGATGACCTCGCCTCTATTCCAAGTAGGAGTGTCTGGTGGGCCGACTAAACTGAGCACTTCTATTTCTCTAACTTCATTATTGCATTCCGCTATTGTTTCTGTTTGTTTGTTTAGCATTCTTTGTCAAATGAAACACTTATTTAGAAATTCAGGGCGAAGTGTCTTTTTTTTCTTTTCAATAATATTAGGAGCTTGAAGCAGTAACACAGATTTATGCAGGCTGTCGAATGTGTACTACTTTCTCAGTAACTAAATTTCCCAACAAAACTGAAAGTTTGAAGTAAATATATAGGATACACTGAGTGTGAAAATAGAATTAAAACTCCAAATTAACACCTACAACAATTGTTGCACAGTTGCATGAACGCTTTTTTCATTCAACGTGATATTCAATTTATGGAACCATTTTCTTTGCAAACATTAAAAACAAATATTAACATAAGTGAAATCGATATTAAGTTGAAAGCATGTAGCTATTGTCAGATACATCCATTAAAGAGAAAATTAAATTTAGATTGAAGCAAAGAGAAGAAATGAAAGATAAAGCAGGGCATGGCTCACAGTACAGTCGTGGTAGGTTACGGACTGCATTGGGCTTCCTCTACTTGATCTTACCTGTGTCCCTTGAAATATGAATCGCTTTACTAAGATTACAACCAGGATTTATTTCAACAGAACAGAGTAGTTTGAAATTAGGAGTCAAGTTAGCGCATTAACTATTTGAAATGAATATAATTGTTATTTTCACATTTTTAAACTTAAATATAATTTTGCACCTGAAAACTGCACATGCACCTATGTAAGGAAATTTTGAAATTTGCGCTTAACATTGTCTGCTCTGCCAGCGGACATATTCAGGTAGGTATACCCAAAGTAAGGAATACACGTCTGTCTTTTACTGTGCACTTTTATGCCAAATAGCCCATAGCGTTATGCTTATGACATCACCATTATTATTATTATTATTATTATTATTATTATTATTATTATTATTATTATTATTATTATTATTATTATTATTATTATTATTATTATTATTATTATTATTATTTACTAGAGAGGGTAAGAACGATATATTATTATGTATGTTCAAATTCTAATACATATATAATGGTAGTAATTGACAGATATATTGAAACTATATTTTGCACTAAACTTTGTCTGGTCTGTGTCATTGGGCACATAACGTTTACATTCAAAATGCATATGCCTGAAATACCCCATAGCATGTTTATTATTAATAATGTGAATGAAACATGATTATAGGCATTATGCTTCCTTAAGGAATTGTTTAAAGAATTTCTTTAACACCATTACCACTGTCACAAAACGTGCAATGCTACTTGTTGAAATAGTTGCAGAAATAATGTACCGATCTCTTTCACTTGGATAGAATTAAGCACAGAATAACATTTAGCTTGTTGTTTCCTCCCCGTAGGACGTTACATGGAAACGTAAATATTCTTTAAGATAACACCGTACCCTGGCCAAATGTAACTCCAGCAGGTGCAAAACATAAGGCATCTGATAGTGGACCATGCCGGAGACTCCAGGGAGTAGTATGGTCAGCGCTGTTTTCCCTCATTCCCCTAAGCTCAGCAGCAAGAACCCTCGTACACAACAGGAACTCAGTGATGATAACGCAGGAACAACATGCAGTCTATATGAGAGTAGGTCAAAATTTCCAGCACCTACAATAAGGTAAGGGTTTTAGTGCGCCTGTGACAGCTAAGTTTTCCCGGCGACTCTCGGTTCCCTCGCGGAACACATTACCATATGTATTAAATACCCTATAGTAGGTATACGCATCTTATGCCCCTGAACTAAGAATATTACCTTCTTTAACTACGTTCGATTGCATATCTGAAAAATACAGATGTTAATGTTATAATTAGACATGAGGTTATTTCTGATCATACACAACAATTCTGTCGTTATGATAGTAGAAGACAAGCTCAGTGTTGCCATTCTTGTTGCAGCGAAAGAAGTTGACGCGAACCGGATAAAAAAGGAGGAAAAGGTAGAATTTCGAATGCATTGCAACATGAAAGAACCATGGCCCTCTTTCGTCTCTATATGAGAATGCGAAACTTGTGAGTAATATTATTTATTTAGAACTTTTTTATTACAGTTTAAGTGTTGAGCCAAGACATGTTTTTGTCTTTCGCCCCCCTCCCAATACCCGGCGCAGATTGCCCCCTGCCTCCCCTCTTAGATCAGTCACTGCATTGTATCGAGCATTATGATGCTTAAATTTCAACACTAAAACGTAAATATAAGCCCGAAAACATAAATTAATTTGTTCTTAAACACTCACCAATGGAAGTTCATGGCATCCAGCACACCAAAGTAGGCTTCTTCAGGCTTCTCTAGTCCGTTTTACCTACAGAAGCAATGTTAATGTCTATGCCACGTGACTTGCAATATGCAAACGAATCTCCTTTTTTACTTTTCAATAAGCACCCCTTTAAACTACAGGATTGTTCCCATTCGGATTTGTAAGTTTGTGAGCACTTAGCCCTTTTTCATGGTCCCTCATTCATGGTCACTAAGCACTTCACATAAATTTTAACACTACGAAAACCACTACTGTGTGCACTGTAAAGCGCGAAAGACGCAACTGAGGTGGGTGAGAAGCCGCTGAAGGGCTGAAGCTCCTAGTAGCGATTTCGACTTATTTCTAAATCATAGGACTGATAGGTGATGGGCAGACCCTTTCGTTTCTTAAGGTGTAGAGGCATTACTCAGTAGTTTAACACTATCTTGTGTTTCTCTTAAGAGGCTGAGGGAAAGGGACATCACCGTAATAATGAGCATGACTGCACTATTTATCAATTGCGAAATTATAAATTGCCTTTTAAAAAAGGATAGAATTAAGTAGATTTTCCTGTATTTTTTAAAAAGGAGATTTCGCATTTTTGTAATTAACCGAAACTAGAAAAGTAGACGTGCAAGAAATAAGGAGATCTTCCGAAAAAATAGATCTGGTGACACTGGACAAGCTATGCACCTTTTTGTCTTCACATAGATATCGTTCTGGGCCTTCATTCAGCATTCAAAACCCAGACAAATATGACCATTCGTTCTTCACAACGCTTATCTCAAGTACTATAAGCATACAGTTTACTGTTAAAGACAACCCGTTTCTTTCTCACAATGCTTATCTTCTATCTATCTGTCTGCCTGTCTGTCTGTCTGCCTGCCTGCCTATCTGTCTGTCTGTCTGTCTGTCTAATCTATCATGTATATAATAGTATATTTCTTCTCTCCGTGCATATGTGACTGAACTGTACCTAAACGCCTGGACCAATGTTTATGAACTTTTGTGTGTGATAAATAAAGGCCGGAGTCGTGTGCGTTGTTTCATAGGTGCACTGCACATGGACTTGACGTTATGGCTCGCGCATGTAAACAACTGCAGGTAGGTACAGCCTGACCACGAAACAAGACATCACTCCGCGTCTGCAGCTCACTGAGAGAGAAGAAACAAAGGAGTCGCTTTGCACTACACCTTGACCTTGCATCCGCAAACACTTGCAAAGCAATTCTTCACAAGTTATCTATAATTCCTATAGGAGTACTACGTTACGATCTCTTCGACTCTTGTTTCTACAGTGGCAGTTCTTTGCACATTTGATGGCTGTGCTGTACTTCTGGCGTGATTCATACTCTGCGTCCAGCTAACCTGTATCGCATGTGAGCACACATCTCTCCGGCCTTTAGTGATAAATGTGATTCGAGATTCACAATGTGACCGGATAGAACATGTTCTTTTAATTAATTAACTCATATGTTGCTCTTCTATTTTCACAAATGGGTCCGTCAAATAGCGCTGCTATCGCGTTTTAGAATTTCTGGTAGTTGATGCTGCGATCGGATTTTAGGATGTTTTTGTCGCAGTTCAGCGTTCATTACATCAAAAGTGTGTGCGTATTGAGAACAAGTACTTAAAGAGTAATTAACAAATATACATTGTGCAAATTTGTACGGTGCAATATTGAAGTGAGTATTTTACATGATTGTTCATGAATTCCAATTATGTATACACGTGCATTCTCTAACCATCAGCTTAACCTACACATTTAATATTTCATTTATCGACGTAGGGTTTTAAAATGTAATTGACAAATATACATTGTGCAAATTGTGCTAGAGAGCAACAACCATTGGAACATTATAGTACCAATGATAGTAACCATTATAAAAACAAAGGAGAAAGATGAAAAAGTTATATCAATAAGCGGTTTTCCTGCATACTGCAGCATTTCCCGTCCAAGTAAAGAAGAAACACCTCTGGACATGGCAGTCTTGAGTTTAATTAGCACCTACTGGTCATAACAAATCACTTGAGCAAAGCGAGCGTGCGTTCTCAATATGCTTATGCTTCACTGTTTATAATATAGACTAAAATACGTTGTTCAGATTAACGAAAATGAAGTAATTACTTAGGAGTGTGGTGATGTGCAATACAGCCTGGAACACACACACACTCACCTACCCTCCCTCCCACCCTTTTTAGTACATTTTCTTATCGGGTATTCTAATCAGGTAACTACAACAAACATAGCCATCTTCCCCTTACAGAGTATGCGTAGTGGAAGCTTCTAACCCAAAGCGAAGCTAACTTCGAAGTGTTAGCGATGTCTTGATATTGTTTCCCTTACGGTGAAATGTTCATACTGCATTAAACCACAGAAAGTAGCTTATAACGGATCGTGCATATACAATTGGCCCTTCTAAGTTAGAGTAAATACAAACGAATGGCCGACATGTACTCACCACTCATTGAAGCAGGATCAGTACAGAGCTGCGCTCGTCTAACCATATTCAGATTTGCGGAGAACTTCACGACTGTTGTACTTGGTGTGAATTTGTTTGATAGACCTTGCTCTCTAAATATCCTCACACGTTGCGAGATCCGAGGAACGTAGTGACCACAAACTTTTACTAACAGTTTGATCGACCCAGAGAATATAATTCCACATTTTGCGTTCTTTCTTGAATCGAGAAAGGCATTTTCCAGAGTGTGAACAGCAATACGTATCTGGGCTTATGAAATAAACTAAAATGCTGACAGAAGCATCTCAACTATTGATCCTTAATATTGTACATGCGATGCTGCCACTCGATTCAATTTTAACGATCAATTTAACCTGATATGTATAAAGAGTCATTTAGAATGCTGAGAACGCAATTGTCGCCCATTGCGAGAATGCCACCACACAAACTCGCTCTGAAAGTTTTGCTACTCTTATGAACTTGGGGTTGGGGCTAATGTACGGAGTTCCATGGTGTGTGTCTTAATGGAAGCATGTATAACAGTGCATAGTATGAAAAGTTGAAAACAGTATTATAGCAAATAATAAATAGAAATTAAAGTTAAAGTAAAACAGTTTTACGTATTTGGTTGAATGGTGACTCCTTGAAGTTCAATGCGCTAATGAACAGCTTCCAGATTTTTCACACTTGTAATTGAATGTCATCAACAGGGTTAGGATTTTTAGGTGCAAATTTCAGATGGAAAAAAGGAAGGGTAGAGGTGCTCAAATAAGGTAAAAATAAAGGGACAAAAAGATGCTGGTTTATTCAAGTAATTCCACAATTTCTCTTTCTTTTATTCTAATTTATTGAATTAAAACAAGTACATCAAATTATCACTAATCAGAAGAAGGAAAACACACGAAGCTGTTATACTTCAAGACATTAAGCATCTCTATATTTTTAAAAGTAAGTCTGTTTCTATTAGGAGATAGTGTCTTTGTAGATGCTAAAGCTTCTTTCGACATCCACAGAAACCAGTGGGGCAAATCTTGTATTCACTCGGAATGGCAATTCTACAGATGTGGCGAAATCCTCAATGCCCGGATTCTTCGGAAGACTAAACTCTAGTTTGTCTTTGGCATCCCACTGTTTCTCCTTTTCCAAACCTTGTTCTAATTCTAGATGCAATAATATTAACCGGGCTTGTGGGCCGTGGTCTATTGGGTTCCTTCTTCTTCCCAAACGTTTCGTCTGCGACTACGGCAGACATCTTCAGTGGCGGCGAGGTCGAAGTTTCCTAGTGGAGATCTCAGCACCGACTGTGCTGGTCACCACCAGAGGTGCGGTATTTATGTCGGCGGCTGGAGGGGAAGTACGTTGTGATAGGTCCGGGTGGCCAGTGGGCTGGACTTGTACCAGTGGAGTACTACAAGGAGCTGGCGTCTGATTGGCTGGAGAGGGGTTCTGGATTTTTGTTTTTGTTAACGCTGTTTGCCATATTCTGTTGAGTTTAAGTCCTTCTTCTTTGCGATTGATATTATTTTTGTGCTTGTGTATTTCAATGGCTTCACGGAATAAGCGAGAATAGTAGTGGGATGTAGATGCCAGAATATCTGTGTTACCATATGGTTATATGGATTCAAATTTCACTTCTTACCCATATATTTCCAAAACACTAAAAATAAGCGCGAATAACGGTGATTTTCATATCAATATTTCAGGAGCTATGTACAACTGTTTTAATTTTTTTGTTCTGTACATCACACAATGACTCTTCGTCCTCGAAACGTGTATATGGCTAATAATTTTCGACATTTATAAATAATCCTTAGAGCCTCTTTAATTATTACTGTGTGTCAATGTCAGTCACGGTAAATAAGGATAAAGTCCTCTGGAGGGAAAAGTAACAGACTGAAATAAATATCCTTTTTGATTCTGCGTCATTACAATATAACAAATAAAAAGTATCAGAAACTTTTCCTCTATAGTCATTAGTTTTCCCACAAAACACGTGACTAACGGACAATTAGTGCTGGCGCCCTGTGGTCGTATACGCGTACAATGCTTCTGAGACTTCAGTCAGGATAGACGTATCAGTCTGTTTTTGATTCCATGACTAAAATACCAGCCCAAAGACAACGTGAATACAATGTCTGAAGGAGAGAGGCAGTTATGCACAATGGAAGGAAAAAATAGAAGTGACTATGAGGAAAGGAAGAGCAATACTGAAACAAACAAAACAAGGAAGAGAACACCTCAAAGCTGAATATAGGAGATATAAGCAAGCACAGTGGGCAAGACAGAAGATAAGAGACCAAGAAGGGATTGATAAGGATACTCCATCATCAACCGCTTTCAAAAGCAAACAGTATTTCGGAAAGTGCAGAAAACGTGTTGAGGAAGCATTGCCGCAATCTCCACGTAAAAGAAAAGAAATGATTCGTAAATTACCAGTTGAAGAGGGATTACATGTTGTAAAACCAAAGCATTCTGTCCCGGTGTCAGGAAAACAACTATCAGAGGAACTTAAAAGTGCAATCATCAAGTTCTATCAGGATGATTCAATATCTTACCAAGCTCCTGGAAGAGATGATTTTATTGAAATCCATGTTCAGGGAGAAACAAAAGAAGTTCGCATGAGGTATCTAGTGGTAACATTAAAAGAAGCTCATGCACTCTTTCTACAAGACCGAGCAGAAATGTCCGTGGGGTTGACAAAATTCGCTGAATTAGGCCCTGCTCACGTGCGCCTTCAAAGTCAGATCCCACATAATGTGTGCACATGCATTATACATGAAAATACGAAGTTTCTTCTCAAAGCATTGTGTAAAAATCATGTACTCCCTGAGACTGAATTTCTTAAGTTCATAGCACAAGTGGTTTGTGATCAGAAATTGAGTGAATGTGTGCAGGGAGGATGCTCCAACTGCCCGGGATTGAGTGGAGCAGACATTTCAGATAAACTTGCTAATTCTCCATGCGAATGGAAGCTGTGGAGTTCACGTAATGGAAGAATGGAAATAGAAGTTAAAAATGGGTCTGTAAAAGACTGCATTGAAGAACTGAGCAATTGCCTGCCAGGTTTCGTAAATCACGTTTATGTAAAAAGACAGCAATCCGAGGCCTTTAAGAAGGCTCGGGAAAATGTTGCAATTAGTGAAGCTGTGATACAGATCGACTTCTTTGAGAACTACACATGCAAGGGGCAAAATGAAATTCAAGCTGCCCACTGGAACAATACACAGATCTCAATATTTACTGCTGTTGCCTGGTATAGGAAAGAAGATATTGGTGAAATTCAGAAACAATCTTTTGCTTTGGTGTCTGATTATGTATCGCATGACAAATATGCAGTTGATATTTGCTTAAGGAATATATTTTCGGAAATATTGGATATTGTTCCGAATCTTGAACTTGTGAAAGTGTTTTCTGATGGAGCTGCTTGTCATTTTAAGCAGAAATACACATTGAGCCATGTGACATATCTTTCCGAAGTATTTGGAATCCAAATTGAATGGCACTTCTTCGAATCCTATCACGGAAAGGGGGCAGTAGATGTGATTGGAGGACTAGTGAAGAGGATGGCATGGACGGCTGCGAAAGCAGGAAGCAGGATTCAGAGTGCTGAAGAATTTGTTAATACTGTTAGAAAGAAAACCAAAATATGTGTTCTTGAAGTTTCTCTGCCTGAAATTGAAGAAGCAAAAGATTTGAAGGTATTTCACCTATGCCGTCCACTCAGCGGGTTCATTATGTGAAAGTATTAGGTTTAAGTGTTGTGGAATATGCTTTTCTTTCATGTGCGGAAAGTGTCAGAATGATGCACAATTTTCGGAAATAAAAACAGTGTAGTGATAGGCGCGTGTACTACGAGACTACTGCATGTAGCGTTCCTGCACTATAAGGAGTCCAATCATGTGATACAGGTATGTGCTGTGTGCTGTGTGCTCTCATGTGTCGTCTTTGTTATGGTTTTGAGTCAGCTTTTTATACTTGCAACGACGTAACTGTAATAAAAAATGAGAGCTGTCAACATGTTTATTCTGTTTATGTTGCGTAACAGTAATGCTTCTCCAAAGGATATGATTCTTCTCAAAATGATAAATACAATCACACACCTGTATGTATTACATGCATGTAACGCATAATACGTATCACTATGATTTACCATATGTTATACCATGTAAAACAAAGACAAAGTATCACAATTTTCGCAAGTGTCAGTCACAAACTCATGTCAGTTAGTCACGCTGACCTTTTGAATTAATATCTCCAGATAAGAATAACATGCCAAACCTTTTTTCAGGTCATTTGAAAGCTTATAAGTGCCTCTCTCAAGTGATTTTTCAGAACAAATCAAATAAGAAAACTTTCAGGGTAAATGGAGGACAAACGTTTGAAGTTGGACCTGCAGTTGACAAAAATGTCAGTAAGTCACGAAAAGTTTAGCGCTCATTATTAAATAATTGTTTCACTTTTTTAAGGTTTTTATATTTCCTTCACAACCGCCAATGTATTCTCTGTCATCGTATGTTGCTAAAATAACATTTTTACACCTATATTGACCATTAGACAGACATTTTAGGAAGAAAATGTAGTGTAAATGTCAGTTAGTCACACGCGGAATTGCTCTATAGTACTCTCATTCAGCATTGACATCTTTGTGTATTTTTCAAGAAATCCTTTAAAGGCTGGATGGTTCGCCTTACTGAGAGGAATTCCTGCTTGTGTAAGAGCTGCACACAACTCAGTGTTGATTTTCTTTTCTTTCTTTCTTTTTTTTTTTTTCTCGACTTTTTTAAGAACGCTGTTGAAATGGATGTCGTAATAGAGGCTGCCGCGATTTGTTTTCCTGAAGAGTCTTGTTCATTTGATGCGTAGGGCTGGAAATGTGCTGTTTGATGCGATCTCGCTGGGTTTTTTTCATGTAACGAAATTCCTGAATCGCAAATAGTACATCGAATAACAGTTCCATCTGTGTCTATGAAATCTTATTTGAATTCCTGAGCCAGAACAATAAATCGAGCACTGGACCCCTTGGCATGGTAAAATCTAGTAATACACTCGTTTAGTAATGTAACAAAGGACTAACACCAGTTCACTTGCTAACTCAATGTGACTGTTACACAACTCATTCATTTGCTGTCCACACTCTTATATAATACCGCGACAATTACCAGAATGTTCTCATTCATGCTAGAACTGCAGTCTCAGCGATTTCTAGTAGCTTCGAGCAGAACTCAGAGTCAATTCTTGGAACTACGGGTGTACGGTTACTGCTGTCTCTGCGTGGCCTTGGAATCCGCGGGAACAGATGACGTCTGTCACAGTAACAAACTCACATTCACGAACAGTAGGCTACTGATTCTGGTGAAATTAAAAGGATAGAATGATATACAACGACAATGAGTCATTGTCAGTTGCATTATTGCGGGCAGCTTTATAGCGATAAAGCAAGAGAAAGAGGATTTGTCGTACACAATTATTTTCCATTGTTGTAGGTGTGCTTTCAACTCCCGCGCAGCGTTTACTGAAAGATTTAAGCTTACTCTTCACATGTTCACAGCAAGTTATATTGATTAATATCATACAGAGTAAAATGGAAGGAAACGTAAAAGAAAAAGGGGGGAAAAGGGGATTATGGGCATGATTGGGGGGAAAAGGGATAAAGGTGCATGGAAAACTGCATCTTTTGGTAACTAGAAACAAAACTTCACACTGTGATAGCTTTCCGAAGAGCTTAAATTTACCCTGAGAAAAAAGGTGCGCATCTAAAAATCCTAACCTTGGTCATCAAATCGCATTTCATGGCTGTATCTTACGAAAACTTCATTTAAGTGTTCCTATCAATGTAACAAGCGCTTGCCATGGAAAGGAGAAACAATAATAACAATAATAATTATAATAACTATAACAACAATAACAGTAATAATAATGTGAATTACGACCTCCAATTTGAGAACAGTATAACTATTGGAAAGCTCACAGGAATATTTTGGAAATGGTTTACTCTGCAAAGACATTCATTGAGACATAAATTGTGCATTTTAACAAGATCTACAGATACTCACACGCAATTGATAAGTCTAGTTGTGATAACTGTACGTGCGATGGGGTCAGGTATTCTACAAAATACTTTTTCATCAAAACAGTCGAAGCAATTTATAGTTTGTTTACAACACTTTATAGTTTCACTTACTCTACTGGTAAGTAGAAGAAGTATTGTATTCCACCCAAAAATTCGATGTCGAGATTTCACCGGAAATATATGTTTGAGACCTCCTGAATCAAAAAATAAAAGCATTTTTAGAAAAAGGTCCGTGTATGTGTTTGTATGTCTGTGTCTGTCAGTTTCTGGACAGTATAACTCAAAAACGAAAAGTAGGTTAAAAACTAAACTTGGTATTTAAATTTAATGTATTTCAAGGATGCAACACGAATATTTTGAAGAAAATAACCCCGCCCTAAACTACCCTTTATATGGAAAATTTTGATTTTCTTGAAAATGGCTCTAACGATTTTGATTAAAATGTCATATATTTGAGATATTTTTATGACAAATGAAATGTTAATTTTGAATTTTCTGGCTATAGCCCCTGTAGTCGTATTTACTCCTGAATACTTTTGCATAACTGGTAAACCGTTAGAGATAGACCAAATCATACTATAGAACAATTGTAGATCTTGCTAAAATACACAATTTATGTCTGAATAAATTTTCTTATAGGGTGAACCATTTCGGAGATATTCCTTTTTATGTGTGTGTGTTTCGGAAAACATAACTTTCGTGAAATGGAACATCGTTGTATATTTTTTAAATGTTATGTGTGCAAAGAGAACGGGATCTCTAAGTTTTAAACGATTTGACAATCGCTCAAAGTCTACTGCAGACTAATATTCCCATTGCACCTACAAGGGAATGAGCAATAAGATCATTTGTACAAATGTTTATCTTAACTAACACGAAGATATAGGAATAAGAGTTTGTAAGAATGGTTAGTACAAGAGTAGAGAAAGTAATGTGAGTGCAAAACATCAGATTATTGGATATACAACATTTGAACAGGACAACGTATGATGGGTGCGTTAGCAGACAGTTTACTGAAAGGCAATCGCTTTCTTTCTCACAACGTGTATTTAAAATATAAATTTGGAATATGCTATGATAATGAAAATCAGACAGCTGCAACGCAGGGAGCCCGATTCAGAGTAGTGGTAGGGCAATGATTTTTCGATTCACAAACGTGACAGGGCAGAAAAAATTATTTAATGTACACGATTGGTTAAAAGACTTCTCCAGTCCAACTTGTCATGCGGTAACATCTAGAAGAGTGAATTAAGAGAGGGTAAGTTCACCTCCACCTACTGTTCGCCAAGCTATGATGCATTCGTGGGACTTGGAAACAAACCTGTCTAATGCTGTATACCCGAGAGAGTGAAGTGGGACAGAGCAAAAGGTGACGTCATTAGCTCGTAGGGGTTGGGCACCAGTGATCTACGACGTTGGACTTGAGGTTGAGTGCAGTGGAGCTGTGTTATCTGAATAAAGGAGGAAGTAAAGGTCCGTTATCACGGCCAACTAAACAGATAAAGCTGCGTAGTGGCAAGGCAATTAAAGCAGACCTCCGTGGGAACACCGTGTTCTTCTGAAGTATCGCATATATTTCTTAAAACTATCGAAACTGAAATTACTTCTTTCATTCAATGTTTGTTGGCGAGAAGCTTCTTTCAACAGCATATGATGTCACGGTACAGATAAAAGTTACTGTAGAGACTTGTGAAGTCGATGACACCACTTTGCACAATATTTTGTATATTCACCATAGCAAAATGCACAGCTTTCTTCTCCAGGACAATTCTACATCTCTGCTGAAATTTTCTTGCATATTAGAGAGATGTGTTGTAACATTTTTTCTCTCACTTCTATTAATTTCAAGGCTCCAGGCTTTTAAATGAGTGACGATTCTGTGCTTGCAATTGTTTCGGACAAGTGTGAGAAGTTCTTATTGAATAGCAAATGTTCAAAACAGCTCGTTCGAAACAGATCTTGCTTTTCATACAGCGGAGCAGTCTTTCCCAGCAAAATTGTTGATAGTTTCCACAACCTTGCAGTGTGTAGAAGAGCGATGTCCAACTTTGTCTCTTTGAAGATGCTTACCTAATGAGCTGCTATCCCCCACTCCATTCCTTCAGTCCGAGGGACAGGCGGTCACTTTGCAGTGACGGACGCAAACAAGCGGTTCCATGGCACTTTCTAAGTCATACCTTGAATTTTCTGGGAATGTTCTCAGAATACCTCTTCATTCTGGATGATTTTCCATAAATGGTAAACAGTAGGAGACAGAAAAAAGTTTACTAAATAAAAAATGTGGCTCTCGTTAGAACACATAATTTATGTCAAGGACTTCTTTTTTCGAGTGAACCATATCCGAGATATTCTTTATTTGTTTGTATTTCCATATATATATATATGATATGATATGATATGATATGATATGATATATAAAATATCTGGGCCTTGCAAAGAGAACAGGATTTCAAAGGCATCTCATAACAACCAGCTCTTAAAACATTTGACTCGCTTAGAGCCTACTGTGCTCCCATATTCCACTGGGCCCTACAAGAAAATTAGCAATAAGATATTTTTTGAAAATGCTTACTATGTCGATTAAATAGAAGTAGAAAGAGAAATAAGGATTTGCGAGAATAGTGTATATAAGAGTGAGTATAGTTGTGCACATATTTGCGAACGGGTTTCTTCAAATTGAACTGTATTAAAAGTCTGTATCGCAATATGTTACGCAACAATCATTTGGTGTATCTTCTAAGGCCTGAGGCTATTCATTTTGACTTTGTCACCAAATATTGGTAGACTTCTTAAACGTAAGCAGTACCAAAGAAGTCGCTAATGAACAGATGTTCATCCCGTATGATTTGAAAGTGCTTTCGTAAATCAAACGCAGCGCATATGTAACCAACCCACTACCGCAATACAATGCACATCCGAGTGTTAAAGAATGGCAAAGTACGCGTATAGTGGAATGAGGTAAATCCAACCTCCTCTCTTTCACAAACGTTAGAATCGCTGCTCTAGAATATAAGAGTGCAGCGTTGATAAGGGCTATCTCTTGAGAAGCCATAATCTCCTCGGTGCCTTTGAATTTTTTTAAAAAAAATGCATTGGATGTGAAACTACTATCTATTCATTCTAAGGTTGATCCGCCCGAAACTGAACCCAGGTGGCCAGTTCACAGTTATAATGTATCCTTCCGCCATTCGCGCCAGAAATACTGTCACAACCATGTGGTGAGTGCATGCGATACGTAACAGAAAGGATACGATCCCTTATTCCGTCAATTTAAAGAGTGACTAACATGTAACTAGAGACGATAAGATTGATAGTCACAACAAAATAAACGATGCACATGTCATAATTATTGCTTTTCTTCACGAGCACTGTTTATACTGGTACTCGAAAAACCGGTGAACTCGGAAGTTAATTTCGCTACTTCTTTGACGGGAACAGTTGGATATTTCTCACACAACTTATAATACACGTTGAACACTATTGTTTTTTCACCACTAGTCAATGGTTTTCCCGCGTTATGCCTTGCATAAGTCGACAAAGACCCAAGAGCAAATTCACCGCGGCCGTCCGCCATGATTCTAAATAGAAACTGCTGGCTGTAAACAATACTCAAATTTCAGGTAATTCCACGAGTTGCATGTTGGAACTTGTAGCTCTGTTTATCAGTGTACATCAGCGTTAATTAACCTCTTAGGTATTTGTGTAGAATATTACATCATTTAACGATAAATTCATTCTAAAACTCAGATTACTAGGATGGGACTACTTCCCCGCACGCATTGCTACCCTGTTGTACCACGGTGCACTGGTCACATGGGTTTGTTTTGACGCGGACAAACCTAAGACTGAACCTAGTTTTACACATCAGTATAGTAGGAACGAAGTTTTTCGGCGACTCGATGTAGAGCATGAGCAATGCAAGAATCTCTACAATTGCAACGATGGAAACAGAGAGAGAGAGAGAGAGAGAGAGAGAGAGAGAGAGAGAGAGAGAGAGAGAGAGAGAGATCAATGAGACTGAAACTCGACCTGTGTTATGAGATACAGCTTGTGACGTGTACAACGATTTAGAAAAGATGCATGGAATGAGGTTGCCATGACTGTTTCCGGCACTTGCTACAGGAAATGGACCAAAACAAAAGCTAATAGGCAAATATTACTCAGGACAGATAGTATTGTGTTTGTTCATTTGAAACGGAGACGTTACCCGTACCATCAATTTGCATGAGATTTCTCGCGCAGATACTAGGAAGGTCATTTGCCACGTCTAAAAATACCTCTGTACAGGATACGTATGGAAGCACTATAAGAGCGCCACCGATCCATGCGCGTTGCTGAATGTTCCGAGTAGTACAGGAATGGAAAAAAATGATTGAGCGCATTAGGAGAGCAGAATATTCATAAGTTCCACGCCGTATTGCAGCGTGATGTACACAAGTCGATTTCCAACATGCAGCTGAGTTTATTGGTAGTCTGTTCCATATGTTATCGTCTGTCGAACACACATATAAGTTGTATCTTGAATCGCCACTTGCATTTGTATTTGTTCCTGATAAAGAAGTGTGGTGTAATAAACTGCCTATTTGTGTGTCCTACAGACTATCAATAAACTCAGCTGCATATTGGAAATATTGACTTGTGTAAACCGCGCTGCAACACGACGTGAGACTTAACAATATTCTGCTCTCGTAATACGCTCCATCATATTTTCCATGACTGTACATATTTCATAGCTTCTTATTGTTCATACTTTGTTGCCTTGCCCAGGAACTTAACCAGTATGTAAAATAATTAGAACGTGCATCCCTATATCCGTTGTCACATCTATTGTTGTTAACATTATCTTCAAAATGAACTTCTTGAAATTCTGTGAGCAATAGTGTGCCTACAAAATTGTACCTATCCATCGCATTCGCGTGCAAAGTTGTATGACATTAAAGGAAAAGGTTCGTTATATGAAGCTGTCACTATCTTCATGGAATCGAGGATACAACGTGTCAAAATTACCATGCAAATGCCTCTCACTGCGGAGAAGAAAAATAACAAAAAAGAGGTTGAATGTGAAAGCTGGAAAGAGTGTCAGTAGGAAAGACCATTTCAAGAGAAATGGTATGCGAAGAAACCCTTTCTATGTTAGAAGCAGATGATTTGGTCCAAATTGTGTCTTTCTGCTACAGGTTCCAAAACAAGTGGTTTAAGATACGTCCCACCGGTTGTTGTTGTTGATCGGGCAACTTCGTTCTTGTGCAATTTCTGATTGAGAAGAATCAGAGATTCTGTGCTGCAGAAATTTGGAATTCTGGGAACACATAAAATAAAGTGCTTGAGAAAATACTCGAGGAAACAGTTCTTCCTTGTGTTTCCAGACAACGAGAATTGTGTAACATGCCGAAGAATCAGTTTGTGAAGAAACTGCAATCATCCCGTAGTATAAGACATGGAGGCTTTATTTTCAGAAATATTACAGACAATTACATCTTTTAAAACAAATCGTGGGCAGACCTAAGAAGTAACCAAACTGATCAATAAGTTTATTTTAAAAACAATTTTGGCGTAAAATGGTATTTTTGTTATGATGAAGCTTTAAATAAAATACAGTATTTTGTATTGAATGTCTAATTTTATCACACCACTCCTAGGCGGGGATTTATCTACTTCTACACTCATTTTTTCGTTACTTCCGAGATAACGCTACTGACTCGTCCAATTTTAACTGCAATTAAGAGATATCAAGATATTGGCGAGCAAATATAGCGGGAATAATATTGGACGGAAGTTGGCAACTTAAGCAGCAGCAATGTTATGTAGGGTGTTCACAAAACATGTGGTTTTTACAGAATATTAACTATCGTTTAGCAGTTGATGGTGCAATACATTCGGTTGGCCCATCACTAACTATAAAATATCCTGATTCTTTTGGCACATTCTCTATTCATTCTCAGCAATTACTGTATGCTCATCACTCAGCAACACAGATCAAAACTCCTCTGATTTTGTAAAGGCAACAGTGTAGTTTCACTTATTTACCGTAAATTTGCTTCATTATTTCAATAGTTTTGCTTAATCTCATCTCAATGATTCTCCAAAGAAATTTGTGTGTGCATGTGCGTGTGTGTGTGTGTGTGTGTGTGTGTGTGTGTGTGTGTGTGTGTGTTTTTGTGTGTGTGGATATCATGCTGTGTATGAGTTAACATCACAGCAATAGTAAGATAGTGCAGATTGAAACATTGCAACAATTTAGGAAGTATCGAATACCAGTCTTTTTACCGCATCTTTGTTTACTGAAGTTTGGAAATTTAAATAAATTCCTTTGTAAACGGCACAAAATACTACTGTAATTTTATAAAGAACTTTATCTAAGCATGTAATGGTGTGCTAACAATGTTCAGATTGGGTGCACTAATCTCTCTCTGTAACAAAATTGAAGAAAAGGTAATTTACGAAAAATGTAGCAATGAGTGTGCCATTGGGTTATGACAGCAAAGTGAAAAAATGTATTAAATATAACTTCAAATGATAAATGAAGGAAATATGTACCATAGTACTGAAGATATACTTCTGGAAGTGTTGGGCACTGCAGTAGTCCAGTTTACAATATACACAGTTCTGAAATTCAGAGAATGCAAACGTGAATTTAATATTAAAATGTGAAAGAAATGGCTTTCAATTCTAGTTTTCTGACAACTGTAAACCCTAAATAGGGTTCCAAACGGACTTCCGTTGTTCACTATTGGTTCACGCACTATCAGTTTATTATTAATGGTATCATGCATAAGCAGACTAAATTCGAAATACAGTTGATTTGCAAAAAGTAATATTAATCAAATCCATACCAACACAGTTCTATATTGAAAATAAATGAATAAGTAATGCAGGTATATTACAATTCAGGTTATGTGATGATTTAATTGAGGGCATTCTACATTTATTTACTACGTATATCATACTTACCAAGGGTCCTGTAACAACACATATGCTTCCTGCTTGCTTCTCATACGCTGTAGCAGGCCTTTCAAATCTTGCGAGTTTTATAAACACAACAATATTCTTTGAAGGTTTACTTTCGCTTCGCTGCCGTTAAGAACATCAAAGAACGTTAACCACAGCTTTCAAATTTTGCATTAAATAGGATACAGTTAGCCAATCGTACTGTTTTATTCGCATCATACATTGAATCAAATGCTGTAAAATTTATCGTATATAATATTATGCAAAGGACTTTATACATAGAAAACGATATAATATATCAAATTTTGGATTAAATGTGTGTTATTTCTTAAAATTATTTAGTATGCAACACAGAGGTGTTCAATAATTGTTTTGGCAGACTTGTCTGTTTGGCGTAAGAATTTTGCAGTGTTATCTAGCCTGTGCATTTGAAACAAATGACACTGTTGTGGGATGCTTCGAATGGGACTTTTGTGAACATCTATGCATCACCGGAAGTGGCCATTCCAGTCGGCAGGCACTGGGTAGACATAACAGTATTTCCTGGTGTAACTGGAAATTGCGTTTTGCCTACTGACCTTTGCTGTCGAGCGCTACGATCGCTTCTTATCTTGTTGATTAGAAGAGCGAAGTATCAGTAACTTGGAGTACAGTCAGTGATTAAACACAAATAGATGATCTCTCGCGCATGCCGATAGATGATACGTTGCTGTCCTGGAGATATGATTGTATCTGAACAGTGTACATAATCTGTCTCGCCGTGTATGTGCGATTCCATACACGGAATTTTCGTAGGTGTGCCTTTATTGGAAGCAGGCGACCGTAAAAACGTACATTAACGGAGAAATTTAGGTCTTGACCTTCTGTGTGGAATGCACTTTCCTCACCTATAGTAGGGACTCGCAACTTTACAATATGGCAATTGTATGGAGGCCGCTGCAAACGCCCACCAACGAAAGGGAAAATAGTCAACATGAGTATTTCTCCAACTCGCATATGACTTGACTACCAACCACAAATACGAGAAGTTTGGTCTTCAGAACAAAGAGGTTGATTGGAAGTGTCTGTATGAGGAAGGCTTTTAGCCGAGGTATGCTTAGGAGGAGGAACTGCGAAGCGTGGAAAACAGCGTAAGCAGCATATTTCTGTATGGATAGTAGGATTATATAGAATCAAGCATTTTATTTTCATAAAATGGTGAAAACTGTTAAAATAAGTAAAAGCTGTGTGCAACTGTATTTTTGAAGTTGTAAAAATGATGTATGCTACTGTCCAGTAAGAACTATGCGGAGTCTTGTTGAAAACCCAAGGTTATATAATGAGACCCATGTCATAAGATGGTGCACCAGCTCATAAGGCTAGCCATATGCAACAGTGGCTTAAGCACAATGTTTCCGAGCTTATAGTGCACCAAGACTGGTCATCGGAAGCCCAGATCTGAATCCGCTGAATTACCAGCTATGAAACAGAATCGAGAGTAAAACTTGCTCGACACAACACACAAATTTGGATGTCCCAAAACGAGATTTGAAGCGCACAGTACAGAATTTGTGCATAACTGTCATACCTACATGCTCCTATTAGTGATTGGCCGCGCTGTTCGAAAATCTGTCTGGCCTCCAAAGGAGGGCATTTTAAGTAACTGTCTGTTCTTTGTGTTTACCATATTACCTATAGTTAATAAATGGTATGATTGTTTTGGATAGTGTCATTGTTTGTTATGCTATCACATTTATAGTTGTGACGGAACCTATAATACGACTGGGTAGTGAGATGTCTTCACTTAGCGGCCGCGAAAATACAGTTTTGTTTTAAAAATAATGAATAAAATTGTATGAAATTCACTATTGGTATATGGAGCCTACTGAGTACGTGTTAGCGACTTACGAATATGGTAAGTAAGAAGAGCTAATCATAAAAACCTGATGTATTGCACTCACATGACTTTCTCTACCCTTGTACTATAACCATTCTTATAGTTCCCTAGAAAGTGGGCTTTCCAGTTGCTTACGAAGTGACCTTTTTCCGCCCCTGTTGTGAAGGTTTTACAACTTCCCCAGCAATGTGTGCAGAAAACCACGTGTTATACTCCAGGGCTCTGCCATGTTGCCAATAGTTTGACCTGCTCCTCTTTCTCTAGTTACCTTGCTCCTTAGATTAGTAGAAGAGAAACCTTAGTGCCGAGTGGCTGTTTGAATTCTGTGCAGAGTGTATAACTTCTAGTGATTCAAGTTTTAAATTTAGTGTAGGTAAATATTGGGCCTATAACATAATGTGGAGACCATGGCAATATGTTTCATCTGTTGCACTAAGCGAACGCTTGAATGCAAACGAGCCCCAACCGCAACAAAGTGAACTGTCTTGTTGTTCTGTACGAAGTGTAAGAAATCCACCGCACAACACTAATAGCAATAAATAATAATAATAATAATAATAATAATAATAATAATAATAATAATAATAATAATAATAATAATAATAATAATGATAATGATAATGATAATGATGATAATGATAATGATAATGATGATAATGATAATGATGATGATGATAATGATAATGATAATGATAATGATAATGATAATGATAATGATAATGATAATGATAATGATAATGATAATGATAATGATAATGATAATGATAATGATAATGATAATGATAATGATAATGATAATGATAATGATAATGATAATGATAATGATAATGATAATGATAATAATAATGATAATGATAATAGGAAGAGGAGTAAGAGTAAGAAGAATAGCAATAAGAATAGTAGTAATAGTAATAATAGTAACAATAGTAATAATAACAATGATAACTACTATTACAATTACTACAACCACAACAACTACAACAACAATAATAATTACAATAACAATAATATTATAATTATCATTTTTTATTATCATTATTATTGTTATTGTTATTTTTATTACGTTGTCTCTGTTTCATTAAAGCATATTATAATTATTTTGTAATAGGTATTAGCAAAAACGAAAGAAAAAACATCTACAGTTTTTATTTATTTTAAGAATATTTGGATTTTGATAAAACTGAAATATTAAATCGAGAATAACTCAGAGCATTTGAACAGAAACGGGTGAAGCGTAACTTAAGGGTGCAAGTGTTGTGAGTTACGTACAACTAGTTGTAAATTATAGTTTCGTCAGTGATACCTGCGTGTGAGTGCTCCGTTAAGGTAAGAAGATTAAAATCAAAATAAGTGTTTGTCAAGAAAGGACATGTTCTAAGCAGCGGCGTATATTGTGGACTAGCAAAGCTATCACCGAAGCCCATACCTAAAGAAAACTAGAAATGAGTAAGTAATATTAATTATAATAGCAATACTAGCCAGTTCTCTCATGAAGAATTAGCGCGTAGAAGGGAATATGTCTCGTTCCCTACCATTGAGCACAGGGAAGAGGAGGGCTTCGGATGCTTGCTGCCGCAGCCTTCACGACGATGTGGGGAAATGAGAGGCGAGATGGCAGAATGCTGGAATAAGCACGCGAAGACTTCGGAATCCCGTGTCGCTATACTCACGAACGTCTCCGAAATGTGCCGTATGAAGACGACTGCAGAGCACTTTTTTGTAGTGTTTAACGCCCGCTTTTAGTACAAACGGCACCGCAGGCGGTGACAGTGATGATAAATGGAATGAAGATGGAGCCTCGGTGGAATGAGATGGCGGGGGAAACCGGATAACTCGGAGGAAACCCGCTCCGGCGCCGCTTCGTCCGTTACAAATCCCACATGCCTGGGATCGAATCCAAAGCTTTGGTGAGAAGCAAATGGTCTAACCACTGGGCTACGCCGCGGCCGTAGGCTGCAGAGCAATAGCACGTGGAGTTAAAAGCAAGAGGTGTTTTTAATTGTGGAATTGTTAGGGTCCTCAACAGCTGTATTAGTATTATTTATTTGATAGTGTACAGTGCACCAAGACAGTTGCTAGTGCTAACTCTTCGAAATGGATGCAGTAAAACAATTAATGAAATGGCCATACTCACAGTTGCAATACGAGGATAAGTTAGTTATAATAGAACAGGGATGGCCTACTCAGCTCTTCTACATTTGCAGTGTGAGCAGAAGCAAAGGAAATAAGAATACTTGCAAATGGTATTGTAATATAAACGGTTATAAGTATGTGTGAGTGACTGATTGACACATGCGAATTAGATAAACTTTATTGCTGGCCATGTTTGCTGTTTACAACCGAGAAAACGCCCTGGAATACGACGCGTTTCGCAAATTTAGTGTATTTAATCCCAGCTTTGGATAAACATAAGAGATCAACAACGCGTATAAAATCTCTTACAGCTTTAAAAAACTTTCGACATCCAACGGACAGACATTGAACTACCGGGGGGGGGGGGATTGTTGACTGTTTGCATAATGAAAAGATTGATGCAGTTCTTATACTTTCCCAATCTGTGAATTTTATTAAGAAAAGCAGACAATTCTTTAATTCTCTTAGTGGTTTCTCGCTTGTTTTCTCACATTCCACTTCACGTACATTTCAGATTACAAGATGTATAGCTGAAGATCGAAATTTATTATCTATCCATGTAGTGTTGACACAAATTATAATGTATAGTGTATTCATGCTATATTTTATCTATGTTTGACCTATCTAGTAAGACAATGCCAATAAAAGCGTGTAGATTTAAGCTAAATGAAGCTAAATTTGGGAATGAAAGAAAGATGAAGTTTAAAAACAATAATACAAGGATATATGCACAAAAATATAGCAAGGGCATACTAGGCCTCGCGCGACTAGGGTGTTCTACCAGGGCGCCCGCGCCTAACGGAGGGTTAATCAATAACCCTTATTGTCCGGATCTGTTAGGCCTAGTGACGGCCAAGTCCCAGGATAAGCCACTGGTTCTAAGACAGCTTTGTAATATGCATATACATCTGTACCACGGTAATTTTTGTTTCTTAGGTTGGCTAAAAGAGAAGGCAAATCTTATATGGGTCGCCGTTGCTTTAACCTCCAACTTCCAGTTCACAAGATAGAACCAAAGTGCTCCGCAAAGTACCCCATTCTATTCTATGGGAGACAAACTTGGGATTCCAGAATGTTAAGGAATTACAATTCGTTTTATTCAACCCATGCAGGATTAAGTTCAAGAAAAACGATACAGAACCACAGGAAAGCTCAGACGAAGAAACTACTCTACCAATTGTACTGTTAAAGCGGTAATTCAGTGACAGCAAAAGCAACAGTGATTGCAAAAGGTGTTCGTACACATAGAAAATTACATATAAATTCCTGAAGGAATAGGAATGTGTTTGCTGGTAAAATATGTGGGGTACATAAATCACAAAATGTGCATAAATTAATTAAAAATCTCAGCTTAATATAGCCAAGCACCATTATTTCTCACAAAAAGTAATCGTACATTTACAATTTTAGTAACATATTTATAAATCTATGCCATCATTCAGTAATTGGTTAGGCTTTCCTTTTGCTTTTACAAGTTCTAGTCTTCCTGGTATTGATTCTACTTGTATAATTGTCTTTGGCTCAGTTAAGTCTCATTCCTTTTGAAGTGCTTCTTTCAAGTTTTCTTTATAGGAAAAGCTGTGATCCCTGATCTTCTTCCTCAAAATATGCCAAAGATGTTCTATAGAGGTGGTGTATGAAGTTGCTTTTGTGTGTTGTAAAGCAAACATAAGTAAACACGAGTATTTTGAGCTCTATGTTTCGGGTCATTGTCCTGCTGAGAAATAAAACCCTTCTCAAGACCCTAATTTCTAAGCACAAGCATACAAATTTTGCTTTAAAATATTCATATACACTTTATGGTGCATCAGTTCATCGATAACGTGCAGTCGACCCATACCTGAAGTGCTCACACACCTAAGCCCGCCTCGGTAGCGTAATGGTTAGGTGTCTGTTCAGGAGGTAGCGAGTTCGAATCTCGTTTAGGGTAAGTTATCCGGATAAGGTTTTTTCCGAGGTTTTCCTTTACCCTGAGAAGACGAATGTCGGGTAACTTAAAGCTCCATGGACCTCGGCCTCATTTGAGCATCATTTCACCCATTTCAGTCATTCACCGTCCGATATGACATTACGTTGGAGAACGTTAAATAAAACATACCAGCACTGTGAGCAATAGATCTTTTGGATCCAAGTCCATATTGTTTTTACGCTGAATTATAAGCCTCCCATTGTAACTAAACACTAAACACCATAGCCGGGATTTGAACCACGGATCTTCCGCTTATCGAGCGGCTGCTTTAACCACTAAGCTACCATGGCCAACTTGCCAGTACGACATTAAATTCCACAGCTGATTCGTACTTTCTCCCGGTTAACCACAAGGGAATCTCACATCAGAGATAAATACCCCAAGGGCGACTTACAATTATTGTAAGTACTTTATGTCCCTGGTTTAAGTAACTCCTAGATGGTAATTATTATTTATTTATGCCAACAAGCTTACTGCTGGTGTTTTTAAACACACGGCTTGTGTGTTTACAAACACCAGTAGTAAGCTTGTTGTCATAAATAAATAATGTTGAACTTATTTTCGTCGGAAAAAAAAAATCGCCCTTTTGCAGAAGTCTGGTTGTTTATTTCGATGCTTCTTTTCGAAATTTAATCGCTTTATTTGATGTCTGTTATTAACTTGTTCCAAGGTATCTGACCATGATTTTCGTCTTCAGAAGAAACATTGTGGACGATGTTGGCCGAAACAATTTCACGTTTTCTCAGCTCCATAGCCAACTTCTCAGCACTGATTTTCGGATCCTTTTTTATTTCCCTTATGATAAACTGTTTTCTTCTGTCAATACTTTTTGTCTTCCAGGTCTTGGCCTATTTAGTACTGTTTTTAAAAGACAAAACCTATCAATTATTGACTGCACAGTGAAGTGCGGTTTATCGACTAGTCGAGATATTTCTCTCAGCGATTTGCCTTGATTATGTAGTTTAATAATTTTTTTTTTTTTTGTGTATTTTCACTATTTCCCTGTGATTGTTCCCCAGGCTTTCCTGGTTGCTTTTATCTCCTTTTACTGCTGACTAGGTCCACTCCATCTCTTACCGTTGCAATCCACAGGTAGACAAACAAGTGAATGTTGTCCACTTCTACCTTTGACATCATCTTCTCCAACCACTACCTCAGGTGTACGATCACTTTTTGTACCTATTTTAAGCATCTTTTTGGAGCTTATTGCTTAATTTCTAAACATTATACCTAGTTGTCCTTTTGTGATTTTATTTGTGTATTTATAAAAGAGTAGCGTTTCTTATTCAAGCTTTGTATGCTATCATAATATATCTTGTAACCCGTGTTCTCTTACACACATAATTTAAAACAATGTAGGTGTACGAACATTTCTTGCACTGGCTATAGATAGCAACAAAATGTAATTTCAAATTCCGTTGTCTTTGCACGGCTAAGATATTAAAAACTGATCTTATATTTGTGGGAAGTATAAGTATTACAAAACTCACACAAATAAAAATGAATATCTCCGAAATGGTTCACTCCACCCAAATACATAAATTGTGTGTTTTAACGAGATCTACATTTTTGTATAATAAGATTTGATCTTTGTCTTACTGTTTACCAGTTAGGCAAAAGTCATCCAGAGTAAACAGGACTACGTGGGCTATAGCCAGAAAATTCAAAATATACATTTCATTTGCCATAAAAATATAAAAATCATTAGAGCCATTTTCGAGAAAATCAAAATTTTCTAAACATTTTCCATGTAAGGGTGGAGGAATTTTCTTCAAAATGTCCATGTCGCATCCTTGAAAGCTATTACACTTAAATATCAACTTTTGTTTGTAACCGACATTTCGTTTTTGAGTTATGCTGTTTAGAGAGAGAGACACACACACACACGCACACGCACACGCGCACGCGCACGCACACGCACACACGCACACAGAGAGAGAGACCTTTTTCTAAAAATGCCTTTTTTATTCAGGGGGCCTCAAAGCATCAGTTTCCGGTGAAATCTCGACATTGAATTTTTGGGTGGAATACAACACTTTCTCTACTTACTATACGTAGTAGAGAAAGTAAAAAAGAGCTATAATATAAAAGATTTTATGATCTCAAAGCACTGACCATGATTTTCAACTTTTCGCAAATCCTTTCACGTGAACATTCATACAGTAAAATCAGAATTACTAATTGAGGTTGTAAATTTACAAACACGTATTGAAATCACAATTACAAAATAAGGTTGCTGTAGATTTATTTAAATAACTGGTTATGGCAACATTTCCGTCTTGAGTAAAACGCTACACTTAGTGCTATGTTTAGCCGTGTGTGTGTGTGTGTGTGCGCGCGCGTGTCTGCGTGTGTGCGTGTCTGCGTGTGTGTGTGTGTCTGCATGTGTGGGTGTATGGGTGGGTGCGGGTGTGTGTGGGTGGGTGCGGGTGTGTGTGGGTGGGTGTGGGTGTGTGGGTGGGTGTGGGTGTGTGTGTGTCTGTGTGTGAGAACACTAAAATTTCTTTTGACGTCGGTATGTACTTGTGAGCTTGCGTTAAGTGTATGTGAAACTGTAAAGCTCTAAGTAAAGTGAATAAGATGTAAAATTAATGTTAAGGCCTTCTCAGTTCGTATGTATATATGTATTACATATAAACTCAGACGTGCTTTAGAGAAGTTTTTACTCCGCCACTGCGGCTTCCGAAGCCCCTTGTTCGAACCGTGATTTCATACGTGTGTGCCGGGTTCCCTTCAGTGACGTCATTCCTGTAATCGCGATGACCAATTTGCCGACTCCTGCCTTAAACGACACTCTTAGAGTGACTGGTTTGAAAAGGCCGTGAGCGGCCTGCACTCAGAGAGCACCAGTTGCCCAGGCCTGATCTTCCATCTACAAAAGCCAAATCGACCACTAGAACAAAGTGGTGTAGTGATAGTTCGACTCGTCTTATTACCTTCACATTCCTGTAGGGGTTTTTCAATTATTTCAGAAGCAAAAAGTAATCGATTATGCTTTCTTGTTGTGTTGACTTGAAAGCAATTTGGTAAATACCTTTATGTTTGTAACATGAATTTGCAACTGTCATTCCAATGCTTATGCAAAAATCTATAATTTTATTCCATTTCCATTTGATTGTTTCCCTCGGTATAGTTCGAGTGTTTCTCCTAGTCTATCATTTCTTACCCGTCCATTTAAGTCTCCTTTCTGAGCACATTTTTCATTTTCCTCTCTACTCTATTAATTTTTGTGATTCCTCGTAAAAGGCCCTTTGTTCTTCTACTTTGGAGTTCTCTGCCGGAGCGCAATATACACGTGGGTGGGTTATATGAGAACTTTGAAGAAGGAATTACGTTTTCTGCCATTGTAATCGTATATCACGTTAGATGACCCACATTTTAAAACACGTGTTTTCCCTTAAGTTCATTTAAAAACTGTGTGCTCTAATTTTGTTGCTTCTCTTTTATTAGATAATGAATTAAATTCAAAATTTTCTTTACTCATTCTAAAGTACATAAGAAAGCGTGGTGAGTGTTGCTCGGAATATTAAATCTATTTATGAATTTCGCCATATCCCTCTCTTTTCATGTTTGGCACCTACTTGATGTGATTACTTTCCTGGATACTAAGAGCCATAGCGGCATTTTCGAAGTCGTCTTCAAATTCGGAAGAACTGCTGCAACTTTCACCTCCTAAATCTTCCATGTCTGAGATGAGCATGATGAAACGACGCACAGTAGGGTGTTTTCATCAAATTGTTGGCCATAATTATTTTCTTTAGAATAATATACGGATTCAAAAGTATCAGATACAACATAGACAAGTAAATTGGATAATATTGAAGAGTTTTGGAAGATATATAAGAATACTATTTTTCTAAGTTCAACCATAATCCAAATTCCAATCTTGTATTTCACTGCGATGTTTTAATTCCTTATTGCAAACGCAATAGCACTGTTGTGTGTACTAATGTTATACTAACAGTAAATATTTCTCAGATTGCTATAGATAATTTCGCTCAGAATTGTTTGAACTTCACGCAGTACTCGTCTACTGAGAGAAAATAATTTGCAGGTTTTCGGTTGAATAGTAGTAGTCACTTGTCGATAACTCCTCATCACTACAGCTACTCGTAGATGTGCAGGTTTCGATAGGAACTAGCATGTCCAAGGATACCGTAAGAAATGTTTTGTATTTTTTCCACGATGTAGGCCTCGTGCTCGTCAGCAGCGGATCAGTGCAGCTAAAACTTCCTAGCAAAACTTCAATATCTTGTACTATTTCTATCTTACTTCGAATATATTTAATTTCTTCGCTTATGATGTCTACGGTTTGTTTCACATCTGATTTGGCCTACAATACCGTAAGCAGGTACAGGGTTTTCGCCACACGATCCTTGTGGTTTCTCCAAGAGAGATTTTATTTGTACAGGCGCTAGTGAGCTTTGAAATATGCTTGTATCAGAATCTGCATTGTTTTCAAACTTTTGTTTGAACTGAGTTTGTTGTTATCCATCGCAACCCCATTTGCAGATGTTTCTTTCTTCAGGATGAAGATGGCCATGGAGTCTACAATGGCCGAAAGCTCGACCATTATAAATCTAACACGGCTGATCACCCGTGAAGCCTTGATCCATAACGTTCGCCGTGAAAGCTTCAAATCTTACATTTTTTTCTTCATCGGGAAGAGCTTTGACCACATCTTCAAAATAGAACATTAATGGCGTATCAGTATGATCTAACAAATATTGCAAGTTGATGTCTGTACAAGTTTATCTCATTGTAGAAGGCTCTGTAAGAGGATGGCGCTATTTTTTTGCCCTCTGTAAATACCTCTAACAAGGAAGCATTGCCATGTCACTTGCTCTTATAATATTGTATTGGTGTCTCGAGAGATCGGCATCGACAAATATTGACAAAGCTTCCTCAGTTTCTGTTTCAGACTGGCAGAATAACCCTTTCTGTATTTTGTGGCTCCTTGAGTGCATTTTATAAAATCATTTATCGCTCTGGCAGCATATACTTTTCCTGCAGCTCGCAATTTCATTTGGGTAGCATAAGTTAGTATTTCTGCATCCACTTTAGCACGAAGGTCTCGAGTCTTTCGCCTTTTGCCTCGGTCGCTTGACTCGATGAACGTGTGCCTGCATGGTAACATGAAATATTTGCACTAGGCATTTCCAGGGTACCTTGAAGCCAGCTGCTTTGAAATCTTTAAGCTTATCAAATTACTGGTGTTTTTCTGCTATAGTAAACAGATAAGAGGCCATAACACTCCTGGTCGCTTTGCCAGGCAGGTAGTAATAGCGCAACCCATACCACTGTACGAAGGATGCATCGTTTGGTTTGTTCATTTCTATTTTGTTTATCTGTTTACTTTTTACTCTCTTCATGCAAACGCCTCTAGCTGTGGAAAAGACAAAAGCTTGCTGGTGATAAAGTGGCAGATAATAGCGAATGTGTGTTAGATCCATAAGTTGCAGATTCTGAAAATTAGTGAAATAAATTCCAAGGATTATTTTTATTTGTTGTAGAAAGAGAAAGAGATGTGTAAAGCGGTTTGTTTAAATATCGTCTCTACCTCTATCTCCGTTCTCCTTTTTCATTGAACGGTATGGCTGTCGTTTATTTTCTCGATGCATGCAGTTATTAGAAATCTTGTTAACCATCTTAAACTATTTTCCTGTATATAATTGATACGTTATTGTTGCAGAATTTGATGGCTGCAGAAGACCGCGATACGAAGCTGGGCAGCATGTGAGGAGGATAGAAGGAAGCACCTACCACAGCCACATCCATCTAGGTGAGCAGAGCTAGGAATCAACCTAACTACCACTCTACCTAGACCCAGTGCTGTACAGTTGACGGTCAGTAGTTCGACTACAGTACTGACAGTGTAGAGTTTGTCGCTGTGCGCTCTATGCTTACGTGCTATTCTGCGCTCTACAAAGTTTAGTACGAGGCCTCGTATGTAAGAGGCAACACGTGCTGCCACATTGAAAACGTTAATGGAAGAATTTGGTACAAATAATTTCACCGTGAATGGGGAAAACGTACACTGTAGGTTGTGTCATTCAGAAATATGAAATACTAAAAAGAAGCGAAACTTGTTAAAACTACACTGTAATACAAATAAACAAACAAATCATTTGTTCTATCGTCAGGTAGTAAGAAGGCAGAAGAACAAGAAAGTTCACCACTACAATCGGAGTTCTTTGAAGATCTGTGTAAAATAATGATACATACCAATATGCAATTTTACAAACTACACCATCTTGAGCTTAAAAGCTTCATTAGGAAACATACCAAATTATTTGACAAACAAACAAACAGGAAAGGACAAGATAATTAACACGTGTTAGTATAGACTACAAATGTATCTGTAATGTATGTTTTAAATTAGATTTGTTGTTACACTCTCGACTGTGATGTTCACAGTTCCAGATTGCAGCTTGTTCTAAAACGTACTGACATTCCCCCACTCCCGAAGCAAAGATGCGTGATAGCACCTAACGTTACATATCACATGCACCCCTGTCGGCGGAGAAAGCGGAACCTTCTCATGCTGTGCGTACTAAGTACGCTTCGTCTCATCCCGAAAAGTTAGGTGCCATTGCACCTCTCCTAAAAAGTATTGGCTATTTTCAGCAAACAATCAGACAGATAACATTTGCGGAAAATGTTAAATTTGAAATGAATGTTATGTCTTGAACTTTAAAAACATGTGCAATTTTTAATGCTGTCCCACTTACACCCTGCGTTTAACGGTAGTGATATCGGCCATCTTTATCTTTGGGATATACTATTGCTATAGGCAATGGTGTAAACTTGGACACCTACCCATCCACGCACAGTCTCTTTCATTCAGACTTCAAGGATAGGATAGATCTCAGCTAAATAAAAATCAAACCCCAAAAGGGGATCCAACCTGGGACCCCTTGCACGCTTACACCTTTTGTGCAGTAAGATTTTTGTGTATCTCTTATAATGTGGCCATATTTCCTGAAGTTGTAATAGGAAGGCAGGTTTCCTCTCAACTGACTTCTTTTAATTATCCTTAGGTTCGCAAGTCTATGCGATCAGTTATACATTTTTCAGATGCTCCATGTGAATTTTAACTTGCTCAGAGCACAACAAAGCATTTGGTGAAGGTAGTATTCCAGTCTTTGAAGATGTTACCCAAATAATAATCAGCTGAAGCATAATGACAACAGTTTTGCACAGTAAATCAGGAACTAAGGCACAGTCTTCCATAGGTTTCTTTAATGGAGAATTTTCTTTAGGCTCTATTAACTTATATTTTTAGTCAAATGTATTAGTATATAACAATATTACATGTACAAAATTGGACAGTAGAAGGAATATGTTTCTCCAATTAACAGGAAGCCGATAGAAGAAAAATTAAAGGCATACAGCATACTACGGTGAAATGCAACAAAAACAGCTACAAATCCACATGGAGGTGCGTTCTTTGTATTTTAACACACATAAAGTGTTGTTGTTGTTTTGTTTTTTTGTTTTTTTTTTTTTTGTTTTTTTAAATATTTAAATAGCTGGGTGCTGACATGGATTTACAAGCCATTAAACTAACTAATGAAAATGAATTTAGTAAGTCATTAACTGCTGTGACCTCAGATCAAATGAAAGTTTCGAGACAGGAAAAAACCATGACCTTCAGATAACCTTTCAAATAAAGTATAAAACTTGAACATGGCAAAACTTGAATATCACTTGATTCATTTGTGGCTCCATATCTGCAAAAATGTAATTCTACATAGTCTAAAATTAGGTGTGTACCTGCCTATCTTGCTCCCGCAATAACCGGGGAAACAAGTGCAGTATTTAGTAGTAATATCTTAATGATTTCAAAGTAGTAAATAAGTGTCAAACGTGTGTTATTCTGCATATGTCAGGCTAATCAATAATATTTTATTGTTCCAACACAGAAATGTGTTTACGAAAACTTTTTATGTAGAATCAGCAATGAAAAATTTTATGCAATAGCCATTGCTATGATTTTTCATTTCTGATTCTACCTTAAAATGCGTTATTCTTCTCACTTCGATGTCAAATTCCACATCCTATTGTTAGTTGGTTGTGAGCTCACACAAAACTTGTGTACTAAAGGTTTTCCTATGAAACATTGAGGAAATGTTGCAGGATTACAGCTTTAATTGAGTCTCAGAATTTGAGTTAAGATGTGATATAATTAAGTATAAGGACATAGTAATATTCCTATTAAGAGAATTAGTACTTGAACCGGCAACCAATACAAAATCCACTAATATTACATGAATTCAATTTATGAAGGACGTTGTACAGTTTCATTAGTGTTCTTTTTAATACTGGCCTAGTTGTGTAGCTCAGCTAGTTTTATGTTCTAATACCATATCGTTACCAATGACACAAAAAGTTAAATTATGTGAACTTGGTTGTCGTGTCTGCACCTGAGCTATTCAAATTGCCTTTGTCAGATGACAATGCTAATGATAAGTTATTTTATGAGCTTTAATCAGTCACTTTATTTCCCTCATTATTAACATGTTTACACTGACCTTGAAGTTTTCATTTCTTTTCTCCAACTGTAATTACTTTCGTTCATTTTTAACTGTCAATAATTATTCAAAAGAATATTGCCATTATACCACAATCTATCTCAATTATTGTTATCAGAGTGGTTTTAAAGTTGCATGGAATATCTGCAGTTATGTGATATTAACATCTTGTGAACAGATAGGTATTCAACACTCCCTGAAGTTAGAAACATTTGTTCATAATCGCCACTAATGAGAACTGTCAATATCTTCTATACATCAACAACCACAATAAAGGTCCCCTATTGATTAACGAAAAATGCTGTCGGAGATTTCAAAATTGTTTAACTGGCATAAACCTACAATACTCAGAGTTAGGCACTTTCTTGACAGCACTTATGAATATTCTACACATTTCCAAAACTATCTAGATTTTCTACACAGTTATAAGTTTCATCTGAACAATGAAATAGAGAAGCACACGTGTGTGAAAACAGCTTCTTCTCAGCTCAGGGAGTCAAAGGTATATTTATAAATGCCTATCCTTTGACAAGTTGTTAATATCATTTGTCACTGCAAATATTTCACTGTAAAGCTGCTGTGATAACAATAATTTAGTTGTGTTGTGGTATAATGCAAATTTGGTTTTCAATAATTTTTGTAAGTTAAAAAATTAATCAATGGAAGAAATTAAATGTAGTAGAATTTCTAGTTCAACGACATTTCTTACTTCAAGTTACTATTCGCCATCTCAGCAGTTGGCCAAGTGATGGCATTGACATTGAGCAATATACCAGGTGAGTCAGCCGCGCCTTATTTTTTTGGAAGGTAGGCCACCCATCTAACGGCATGTCCGCCTTAGACCAGTTTTGCGCTTACTAAAATGTATTGCTTGACGTTCTTAAAGAGAGGAATGCGCAAAATTGAGAGCAACAGTGCTTTAAGGGACAGAACGTATTCCTTGCTAAAGTACACCTCAAAAACATACGACTCGTTTACTGAGAGCGAATTCCGGTTTCCAGCCGATTTTACAAACTTTTTATTAGAGTATACATAGCAACGTAATTCAGTAAACGCCTCGGAAAAAATGGACCTATCATATGAGTACACTAACAACGTCAGCTAAAAAGAAAATGGTGGGTTCTTGTACTTAGAGCAGGGATTGGCTGCCAAAAATTAGGAAAAATTTAGACACGCCTCATCCATCATGGACCCGTACAGTCAAAACGGACATATTATTGAATAACAGTTTATTTGCATTTTTGCGTGAACTACGCCTCGTGCATCTCAATTAATATGCATAACAGCTTCTGCCATTTAAGTAATAATATTAAAACGCCCAGTAAATGATTAAAACTGTCTTAAAAAGCTAAATCGAGCACGCAAACTTGTGAGGTGGCAATGGCATAGCGCCAGGCATACAAGTCCTGCTATTGGACGTGGTACCTGCTTTCAGGAAGTCTCGAAATAGCTGAATAGGATTGTGACGGGTCCTCTGCGCTTAACCCCCAATGACACAAGTTCGAGTCTCAGCATTGTAAATAAATATATATATTTTATGTTCATCAAAACTTGGAAACCAAATTCACAATAATCTAATTATGAAGTCCCCGAGGGTTTAGGACATAATTTAAATCGTTTTTGGTTGTCTACATTTTTAATAGCACAATAATTCATTGTGTGCAAAATTGAGTTTAACTTCCATGTTAAACTCTGACAATGTAATTCCCTTGCTTTCTGTGTTCAAATGTGTCTGAATGATCCTTATTTCAATTGCACCTACCTATAGGTGAGTTTAAACAACTACATAATGGTAGTTCACCAATAAAGAAACATCAAACAATGTCATAAAACATAAATAAAACAATAAAAATGAATATAACAGTTTTCAGTATAATAGTTTGTAAATTGTGAGGATTGCACGGTAATAATAATAAAAAAAATTAGTACATGCAGGTGATTCGAATCACCTTCACAGCAGGCAGATTACTTCGGAGTCTTGCGCCCGTTCCAACTGAGCTGCCTAGTAACGAGTGAGGTAAACATTCCGTTTAAGATGTAATATTCGCTGGTTCCAGTGAACATTTGCAGAAGTGCAAACGTCAGCTGTATAATTACGAATATATTAAAAAGCGATGTGATAACATCTATATTAGCACTAATTTCATCGAGTGTTTAACATCCATGTTAAATACGCGGGTAGAACCTAGTAATGGGGTCGATGTTTTCATGTTGGACTATAAAATGCGGATTGCATAAAACTCGAGAATAAGGGGCAGCTGACTCACCTGGTATTACAATAGCTACATACTCTGTACTTTCTGTGGTGAATTTAACAGATTGCAGTAGTAGCACGTTATTTTTAAATATTTCTCAATGATCAACACCTGGAATATTAATGTGATGATTATGCAGTGAAATACAAGTTCTGATTGCTGGTCTTTAAATCAAAGTGTGACCATTATGTGGTGAAATGTCTTTTATGTTTGCTGCACAAACCTATGTCTGTATATCATTTGACAATCCATCATTTGTTACTTCCTACACTGGCAAGAATTCTTAAGTGAGAGGGATGAGGTAAACTGAGGTTACCACTACTTAACAAAACACTATAAGCAACAGGATAAGTAAAAAACATAGTGCATGAACATATAAGTGAATCACAAGGGTATGTTCTTTGTTTCATTAACAGAAGCAGAAGTTGATAAACACAGATGTTTATCTTCCTCCTGTCACACTGTGGGTTGTATTCTGCATTACATTGCAATATACCCTATCTGATCAGAAACTGATAGTTCATGCTGACCTAAATGACTTACCAGATTTTCAAATTTAGTCCAATCGTTGCTGAGATTTCCTTCACCTAACCATTTGAAATATACTGTTCTTATACACACACCTTTATAAAACACTAACTTTAAACAAACTGACAGTTTGAAACGTACAATGTGCTTAGGCACAGCCATAAAATCACTTTGATACACAAACAGTAAGCAGTTTTCTGTTTAAATCATAACAAATGGAGTTAACTCCATTTCTCTTCCTGAAGTCTCTGCTGTCATCCTTCATCAAGATCCTTCCGAATTGATGTTAATGATGTGCTGGAATATTTAAGTTGGTTTTCAAAGATAGTTGGGTATGCATCTTCTTTGAGCCGTTAACGTTAGAATTTGACTTGCAATCACATACACAACCGCTCTACGGGTCTGAAACAACAAAAATAGGTCACCTGATTATAGTATTTATAACAAAACACGTTATTTCAAATCCCAAGAAATTCTGTTTGCATAGCACAAACGAATTTTCTGAATCGTCCTATTCGTTGAATATATACAATTACGCAAAATAACTGATTACATTTTGCATAATATACAGTGTACACAATCCTAAATAAATTGGCATACATGGAGCAAATCGGCTTACATTATTTCATCAGAACTGCAACAAACAAACTTACAGCCATGTTCTCCAGCTAGTCACAGCACCTACAATAACAAACCGACAACCATGGTTGCCAGCTTGGCTTTCTCCGCCGTCAGGGATGCATGTGATATGTAAGGTGAAGTACAGCTGAAGTGCACTTGCTGAAAACAGAAGTGGGGTGGGGGGGGGGCAGGGGGGTGCCAGTCTTCAGCTGCTAACCTTCTATATAGCGTTTCACTCTTAGAAGACAGTATGGAGTTAAATGGGACATCTCTGTCTCTATCTAGCGCATACAAGTTGCCATTAGCCGCGTCCTTTTCTACCCTCGCTCTGTTGCCAGATTCCTAATAGCATGGTATAAATATTCATTTGTTATAAATTTCAGGTTTGAACACATTATCCTATGCAGAATTTTTTTCTCTATCAGGTTATATCCTTTTCAGAGTCATTATACATTTCTATAGGTCCAAATTTCTTCAGAAAACGTTTTTTTCAATAGAAGTCCGATATTTGCTGTTTCTACACTCATCACGCACTAACTAACAAACTAACTGCTAGAATGCATCTATATTTTTTTCTTAGGTAGAGTAAACTATAGTGCTACTACCTGCCTACTTTGAATTCTCTATGTTTACCCAGTTAAGTGTTATAAGTTTTTAAATTAAATGTTTTCGGAAAATTTTATATATGTGCACTGCAAAAGTTACGCAGTGTGAAACTTTTTTGTTATTGAGTTTACATCAGGGAACCAGCGAGAACAAATGTTGAGGAAGGTTGGAGAAAGTTTTTAAAATAAACCAAAAGGCAGTAACCTCTTTCTTTTATCCAGTAAGGCAAACAAAAGGTATTCATCTATTCAGCGTCAGGCCTGACACAGAAGATAGTATAAGGAGCAGCACTAGCATTAGTTCGAAAGAAGCCGTGTGTGTAACTGTGAGCTGTTATTGCGTTATTTGTTTAATATTTTTGTAAATATTTGTAGTTATGGAGGGTGAAGTTAGGAAGGGACGATATGTTGGTAAATAAAGAAGTAAGGAACGCCAAATAATTATGAATGTGTTAGATTATTTTTTAAGTAAAATGCGTGTAAGTAAGGCGGTAAAAGAAACAGCTAAGGCTATCGGGTGTTCAGAAGCAGTAGTGTGTATGATTAAAAAGGAACTAATGAAAGGACCTCTAAGAACGCCATCGAAAAAGAAAGCAAAAAGGGCGGGACTACACAAAACGCTAGGTTAACGCAATATGATTGAATAGTGCAAGGTGGAGTGCGGCGAATTGTTCATTCTTTACTGTTTGCAAATATTCCACGCACGCTGAATATAATTTTGTCACAGTTCAACAGTGATGAGACCCTACCAAATTTCTCAAGGCCCACTCTGATTTGGGGTTCGAATATGAAAGAAAGGGTAACAAGTGCATATTAATAGAAAGAGACGATATCGATATCATCAGATGGCGACATAAATATCTAAAATACGTTAAAGGTTTAGGGACCAGGGGAAATCAATTGTTTATACAGACGAGTCATTTGTAAATTTAGGTCATACAGTAACAAAGGCGTGGAGGGATACCAAAGTTAAAAGTGCCCGTCTCGTCAAGCAGCAATTGAAGGACTAAGTACAGGACTCCGGCCACCTCGAGTCGCTCGCGGAGAAAGATTCGCAACTAGTACATGTTGCAACACTGCGCTCCATTTAACGTGTACTGTCTTTTAAGGGTGAGACGCGCTTTAAATAGTCACATGCTCTCCCACCACCACTGTCACCACTTCTCCGCATTTCTCCTCACTTGCGCACATGGAGTGTCACGATGTTTTAGAGAAGCTGTACCCGTGTAACCCTCTTCCCCTTTCCACACTATCCATACATACTTGCAGCGCGCACACACATTGCAAGCAAAAAGGTACTTGTCCTAGTTGTAATAATCAGGCAGAGGGGTTTTAGTAAGTAAACAGAGTAGTTGTGTTACCGCTTGGAATGTAGGTGTTGGACACATTCCAAGATTTTCCCGTGATAAAATACTGGCTTTGTACCGTTATCTAGTATCGTTCATCGAGAATTTTTCCGAATTTAAATAGTTTTCGTCGATTATCCCCAACTTCGTATATGTTGTAATGTTAAAATGGCGGAGTGGTATAGGTTTGAAGGAAACGCACCATTTGCGGCAAAGAAGGCATCCTTATCAAGTTATGGATTTTCTAGTTGTCTGTCTTTGTAGTTTTTGATGCCTTTGGGCTCTTTGTCCAATAGGTGCCTGAAATATCGTGACCGAAGAAACAAAGAAAAACCATACAATAATGGCGTTACACAGCATAATTATATTTTATGCTTGAGTGTGCCCGAATGTAGTAATTATACTTACGGTAGCTGCACTTCGATGGACCTCGTTTAAGTACACCTGTTTATTAAAGTACAGGTTTCCACTAATCCGAAGAAAGCGCATGTTCAATCGAAGAACAATTGGCCTGAGTTTAGAAAAAGTAAAAATGTTGGACACGAGTGACAGTAAGGTGCAGCTAACACCGCTGCAACTTTCTGCAAAGGCACACGATTTGACTAATAATGTATTGCCACAAAAATCGAGAAACGTATACTAAAAAGTTCTATATACAATGCAGTTGGAGAAAACCAAAATGCATAACCTCATTTTCAGAAATTGTATTGCTGGTGTACTTAGAAGAATTGTTGCGAAGTGTGAAGGCGATTGATCTTGTGGACGCGCTATATTTTGAAATCAAATGTTTAAGGTGGAGGTAAGAATAAAATCGGTCCTTTCGCGTCTGCGCACATATCCCAATCCTGCCAGCTCTTTTAGTGCGTAACGTAAGATCATTGTACATACCGTCTCACATAAGTGTAGCATATTAAAAATCTGATGTGTTGCACACACATGACTTTCTCTACAATTGTACTACCGATTCTTACAAACTCTTATTCCTATATCTTCTTCGTGTTAGTTGAGATAAACATTTGCAGAAATTATCTTATTGCTGATTTCCTCGTAGGTGCAAGGAGAATATGGGAATACAGTAGGCTTTAAGCGATAGTCAAATCTTTTAAAGCTTTGGGATTCCGTTCTCTTTGCACGGTTAACAAAAAAATGAACAACGGTATTGCATTTAACGAAAGTTTCGGTGTTCCGAAACGTACACAAATAACAAGGAATAACCCCGAAATGTTTCACTCTACAGAAAAATGTATTTGGGCATAAACTGTGTGTTTTAGCGAGATCTATATTTTTTTGTACAATAAGATTTTGTTTGCCTCTTACGGTTTACGAGTCATTCAAAAGTCATCCAGAGTAACCATTTCTACATAGGCTATAGCCAGAAAATTTAAAGTATACATTTCATTGGTCATAAAAATATCTTAAACATATGACAGTTTAATCAAAATCGTAGGAACCATTTTCAAGAAAATAAAGTTTTCGACAACTTTTCCACGTAAGGGATAGTTTAGGGTAGGGTTATTTCCTTCAAAATCTTCGTGTCACATCCTTGAAAAACATTAAACTTAAATACCAACTTTGGTTTAACCGACTTTTCGTTTTTGAGTTATGCTGTCCACAGACTGACACGCACACGGACCTTTTTCTAAACATGCTTTTTTGGATTCTGGGGGCCTCAAAACATATGTTTCCGGTGAAATCTCGACATCGAGTTTTTGGATGCAATACAATACTTCCTCTACTGTACTATACGTAGCACTGAAAGTGAAAGTAAAAGTATTTTATAAATATTTTATAGTTAAACACCTGCTCGACTATAAATAGTCGTATGAAATTTGACTATAATGGCAATTAAGATGCTTGTATGCAAATTATGAAACTCGCATATTAATTGCTACCACTATAGTCTCGTTGCATAACATAATTCTTCACAACAGTCCTTCACAACATATCCCCTACGCACTCCACTATGGGATTCTGGACGACGTCCCTGAGCTGGCTCTTTGTCTTCGTCGTGCCGTACACTTCCGTTCCCCGAGACGGGCGTAGCTGTCACTTCGGCCACTAGGTGCTCCCTGCCCAGGTCCGCGCTATCCAGTCTCTTGACGTTGCCATCAAATCTTCCTTTCAGGGCACTAAGACGTTCCCCGACGTCTTCCACGACGTCTGCGTGCTGGCAGAGGTCTCCCATCCTCCCGCAGGGTTCTTCTGTGTCTTCCTTCACGCCGACCAGTCCCCCATTAATCTTCGCCAATGGCTTCATCTTCATATCGGACGTTTCTGTCTTCATCTGTTCCATTCCGGGATTAATTTCTGTTTTCGCTTCTTCATTTATGCTCTTCATTTCCATTTTCATTTCTGTTTTCACTTCTTCATTTATGCCCTTCATTTCCATTTTCATTTCTGTTTTCACTTCTTCCTTTACTTCTTCACTCTGTCCGGTCCATAGGTTCCTGTACTTCCCGACAGGCGCCTGACCCTAGGCACTGGCTTGTGAGTTCTAGAGGGTGTAATTCCTACATAAGGGGAGGGTAATCAGGTAAAAAAATAACTTGTCAACATAGCATTGCACCCAGAAAATTTCGTAGCGGAAAAAAAAAAATCCGGATTTACACGAAAAAATTGAACATTGCTATAAAAGTAGTCAGTTTAATAAAGTCACGTTCACCGATCTCCCATCTTTTCAAAAAAATATGTGAGGGAATGGGAGCTACAGACAGTCCGTTGTTTTTGGACACCGAGGTACCCTGGTTATCACGAGGATGCATATTGATTCTTGTTGAACTGAAAACATGAGCCAAAATGTTTAATTACAAAATGGAAATGCGATCTGGTGAAGTATTGTGGAGACGAGGAGTGGATTTGCGAATTAACTTATTTAACGGATGTATTCAATAAATTTAACGACCTCAGTTTTCGCTCTTAAGATTTTTACGGAAATATTTTCAAGGCTCATGAGAAAGTAAAGGCAAACAGTCTTAATTTGAATTGATTATGTTAATAAAGGGAATATGGCACTTTTTCTGTGTTTGAACATGTAGACAAAATGAAGTTGGTATTGCTGATGGACTATTGGAAATAATCAAATTTCATTTACAAAATCTCAGGTTACAGTTTTTAAAATACTTAGCCGAAAATTGAGAAATAAGATCATACATACGCATGGAATACAAATCCGTTTTGCACCACCACCATAGATTCCTCTGATCCGCCCGTGAAATTAAAAGAAAGTCTTGAAATATCCTTTGACAGTTAATTGAAAATAAAAATAGAAAACATCCTAATTTCTGATTTCTGGTGTTCTGCACGCAAATAGTACAGTGAACTTAGTGCCACTGTCGATAATTTGTTCTTACTTTTCACTGTCAACCATTGCGCTTAATAGCTGTATTGAGTCAGTTAACAAATACGTGCCACATTTGCAAGGGTTCTACTCGCACATAAGCCTAGCGCTTCATCGCCGGCCGGTTCAGAGCCCTGAAATGGGTTCTGTTCTAAGCTGATCACAGGCTCCTTATGGTATAACCACAGTTATTTGCAATCTTAATTCAGACAATGCAATGAACAGTATTACATCAATATTTACGTCATTTGCAGAGCAGCAATTTTACTTATTAAGATTAATATGTTTCCAGGTTGGTTAGTACCTCCAAGTGTGCCTGGAATACAAGCCATCCGTATTCATTTTGCCCGAGAGCGCGGGACGGTTTGTTGGGAGGGTTAACGAACGTTGAAGTCACTCTCTTGAAACTAATAACTGGGCTCCGAACCTTCATACAGCTATCGCGAAATGAGTGGTTGCAAGTTGCCAGCCACATGGGCAGAGCGTGACGTCATTACAGTGGGACAGTCGCAGCACAGAGCATAACTGGGCTCACTGTGTACAGTGCATAGTGTCTCTCACTATTCCACACAGAATAAAATGGCTCCAGTACGCAAGCCGGAATAGTCATGTACTGCTGGACTAGTAAAAGAATTTTGGAGTGACAGCATAAAGTACAAGCTTTGCAACAACGTTATCTACAATGTTCAAGCGTCGACTGTACCTCGCCCCTGCGTGTTGTGATCATGTGACACACTGACCCCTCCCACTGCCTATAGCCGATACTGCGCAACTTTTTGTTTCCTGTATGAAGGTTTGATCCCTACTAATAACAAATGGAGAAATCATTCACGGTTCTTACGTACCCAAGTATTCATTGTTGGTGTTAACGACAACTCACTTTCATAGAGAAATAAATGAGAAGGGAATTTCCAATACGTACATTGTTTATTTTAATGTGTAACTGAGTTCGAAGCAAGGATAAGACCCTAGACTACCTGGGCCAGCAAGTTAGACATTGAAGTTAAACACGTGAAAGCAAATAGCCTTTTTTTTTTTAAAGCGTGGATGGGGGTCATTCGGATTTCGGATGAATTGTCTTTTGTGACGTAGTCAAATGCATACTTTTGAAGTCGAGAGTTGGCTAGGAAAGCAGATGACTGAAATTTTCATATAGCGGAATCACACAGGTTCAGTTTAAGGGAACTGATTCACACATTATGTATATATTATAGTATATTATGATATATACACACCTACCGGGTGCTATCATATTGTACACCATCTAGCCACAATACTTACATTTTTTCACTAAACAGTCTGGTAATAATCACGTGGGCTGCAGCATACGTGTCTGGGCAGGTCACTATACCTTGTCTCACCCTTAGATGGCAGTATAGAGTTAAATGGGATATATCTGTCTCTATCAATCACATACAAGTTGCCATTAGCCTCGTCCTTTTCTACCTTCGCGCTGTTGCCAGGTTCCTAACAGCGTGGTGTAAATATTGAGCTGTTATAAATGTCAGGTTTGAACACATTATCCCACGCAGAATTTTTTTCTCTATCAGATTATAACCATTTTAGTCATTATACATTTCTATAGGCCCATATTTCTTCAGAAAATGCTTTTTTCGATAGAAGTCCGATATTTGCTGTTTCTTTGCTTATTACGCACTAACAAACTAACTGTTAGAATACGTCTATATTTTTTTCTTAGCGAGAGTAAACTATAGTGCTACTACCTGCCAACTTTGAATTCTCTATGTTTACTCAGTTAAGTGTTACAATTTTTTAAATTAAATGTTTTCGGAAAATTTTATATCTGTGCACTGCAAAAGTTACGCAGTGTGAAACTTTTTTGTTATTGAGTTTACATCGGGGACAAAGCGAGAGCAAATGTTGAGGAGGGTTGGAGAAAGTTTTTAAAATAAACCAAAAGACTGTAACCTCTTTCTTTCGTCGAGTAAGGCAAAAGGTATTCATCTGTTCAGCGTATTCTCGCGCCAGGCCTGACACAGAAGATAGTGTAAGGAGCAGCACTAACATTAGTTTGAAAGAAGTCGTGTGTGTAACTGTGTGGAATCTCTGAGCTGTTATTGCGTAAATATTTGTAGTTATGGAGGGGGAAGCTAGGAAGCGACGATATGTTGGTAAGTTAAGAAGTAAGGAACGCCAAATAATTATGAATGTGTTAATTATTTTTCAAGTAAAATGCGTGTGAGTAAGGCAGTGAAAGAAACAGCTAAGGCTAGCGGGTGTTCAGAAGCAGTAGTGTATGGGATTAAAAAGGAAGTAATGAAAGCACCTCTAAGAACGCCATCGAAAAAGAAAGCAAAAAGGGCGGAAAAATAACAAAAAAGAAAAAAAAAACCGCTAGGTTAACGTAATATGATTGGATAGTGCAAAGTGGAGTGCGGCGAATTGTTCATTCTTTACTGTTTGCAAATATTCCGCCCACGCTGAATATAATTTTGTCACTAGCCTATAATTTTAGCTCTAGCCAAATCTTAAGTTGACAAAAACACTTCTTTAGTGTTAACATGTTTATTACCTTTGTTTTGTTTTGTTATACAATAGTTATTATGCAGTTTCCTTATACCGCTAAAGCCATTTAAAAGCTTCTGTACTGTATTCTCAAAAATGAGCGTTGTAATTTATATTTAGTGTATTGAACTTGTTCACAATGTACATTTTATTAGATAGTAGCGTAGTCATAATGATACTCCCCTAGTTTACACAGTTGGTATCCTTGCTGGTTTCTGTTTTAAACATTAGCGTTTCAGTGTCCGGCTGCAAACTAGATGAACTTAAATGTACAACACATTAAAAATGTTTATCCGTAGTAGGCTCTTGTTCATTGTCAATATGCTAAACAGTTGTTCACGCTGATAGGTAGTACCAAACATAACCAGTAATTTGACTTTAAAAAGGCGCAGCTTAAGAAATGTTTTTGGCAGTTATATGTCCAAATCCAAACCAAATTCTCCTGAACTGCGCAATAATGTGTTGATTTGAAGGTTAATTAATTCCAATTGCAGTTCATCTGGTGCCACCTAAAGTTCATTTGTAAATGGTTCTTTAATATCAGTGGTTTCGTCTATGGCAAGGGAAAATGAACAAATAAGTACTTGTTCTCCCAGTCCCGATTAAACCTTCGTCGTTCACTCATGTCGCATGTGCAGCCACCACTGTTCTGTTTACACTGCCAAGCGACCACAGTCAGAAACAAGCGGTTTAGTTGACTCTACCTGGTTGTTGAAAGGGACGAGAGGAAGCGTAAATTCATACCTTGAGCGCCTTGCTTCCCACCCGTGGATTAGAATTTGATTTCATGATTCCTTCTCAATGCAACATTAACAGCTTATTTCAGAATTTCATAACTGATATAATTTTAAAGTAAAATTCAGGATCCAGCTTTAGAGTTAAAGCTTGATCGCCTTGAAAATTATTCGCTGTTGAATGCTGTAAAAGTTAGGCTTGTTTCCTTAGTTAGTCTCGTGTTTCCATAATAATATAAACATTATAAAATATCCGCGCTTACGGTTTAATTCAGTATAACACTCTTGACTTTTAGTTTAACATTTGCAAGATTACTCAAGACTTTAAGAATTGTTTATTTTGAACAACAAACGAAAAAAAAAAAAAATACAATCACTATTGAAACCTGAAGGCGTTATTTTAAAAATTCGCTCTTTTAACTTTAAAGTTAAAAACTTCGTTCTTTTCTTGCTAAGCAATTATTCATTAGTGTACTATTTTGACTTTTAAACAAGAAGATAGCGAACACTCTCCTAGTTATTCTGAACTACCTCCGTTCTAGATTAGCGAAAGTATAGTTTTGATACTCTGACGACTGAATGCGCTTTCTCTTGTGATTCAGGCATAATATATGGGTTTACGCATGATTTAGTTTCCCAATGCAATGGAGTTAACAGAAGATTTGAAACGTTGACATTTTTGGCAAAGAATGTGTAGTAGGACTAAAACATTTCAGCTGTATATCTAAGATAGCTTTTTCCAAAAAGAAATAAATGCTTCATTCAAATAAATAGATAGGTATGTGTTATAAAAAAAATTAGTGTTACTTTCGATTATGCCTACAAAACTTGCTAATTTCTTTCAGCTGTGTCAAAAAATCATTGAATACATAGAAGTCTTCCCGAAATTATTAATAATTTTCAAAATAAAAATTCAACCACATTTAACTGCTCCATTTAGAACATTAAGATTAGCAAGTTTTTACGAAGCAATTAAGAATATGTGTGCAAAGTTTCAAAGGAATCTGTCAGGAACTACGTTGCAAGAAGCAATGGAGCATTACAAAGAGCGGGGAAAACGACTTTAACGTTTGAAATGTGTAAAAATAGTACATAACTGTCTTAAAATTCCCCTGAACCACATGAAGGTTTTTCGGCTAACTGCTAGGCTACCTGTCCTTCAAGTTTCACTACTTTTAACTATTTCTTTACTGATATAAATGTGCTTAATTTACTTAGTGCGCTCTGCTTTAGGCTTCGCCTATCCATGACACTGTTAGAAGTCACAGCTTAGGAATCCTTTCAGTGACAGTTGACGGATGTAGTTCAAATGAGTCATGTTCGTATCTCTGTCTGGCTTGTAATGGCATACTAGCGTTCTTGCCAATAGACGTCAGAAGGGGCTTCGTTCTTCTTAGGATTTTCCAATGAAAGATGCTTTTAAAGGATTGGAATGTCGTATCAAACAGCGGTATGATTTTTAAACCTTATGTTTATAAAAACGGACTACTTTTGTCTTGCAATTCACAGTATCGTTTTTACTTTCTGTACTGGGAAGTAGAAGGAAGTAATGTCCTCCACCCAAAAATTCAATGTCGAGATTTCACCGGAAATTTATGTTTTAAGACCCCCTGAATTAAAAAAAAAAAAAAAAAAAAAAAATTAGAAAAAGGTCCGTGTGTGTTTGTGTGTCTGTCAGTCTGTAGACAGCATAACTCAAAAACGAAAAGTCGGGTGAAACCCAAAGTTGGTATTTAAGTTTAATGTCTTTCAAGGATGCGACACGAAAATTTTGAAGAAAATAGCCCTTCCTGAACTACCCTTTACGTGGAACATCTGTCGAAAATTTTGATTTTCTTTAAAATAGCTCTAACGATTTTAATCAAAATGCCATATGTTTAAGATATTTGTATGACAAATGAAATGCAAATTTTGAATTTTCTGGCTATAGCCTATGTAGTCCTGTTTACTCTGGATGTCTTTTGAGTAACTCGTAAACCGCAAGAGATAGACAAAATCTTATTGTACAAAAATGTAGATCTCGCTAAAACACACAGTTTATGTCTGTATAAACTTTTTTGTAGAGTGAACCATTTCGGAGATATTCCATGTTATTTGTATCAGTTTCGGAAAACTTTAAACTTTCATGAAATGGAACATCATTGTTCATTTTTATATGTTAAGCGTGCAAAGAGAACGGAATCTCAAAGCTTTAAAAGATTTGACTATCGCTCAAAGCCTGCTGCATTACCATATTCCCCTTGTACCTACAAGGAAGTAAGCAATAAGATATTTGTGCAAATGTTTACCTCCACTAAACCAAAGAGGATATATGAATAACGGTTTGTAAGAATGGTTAGTACAAGAGTAGAGAAAGTCATGTGAGTGCAACACATTTTTTATGTAATGGGAAGTACTCACGGGCGGGGGGAGAATTTTTTTCAGGGGAGGGCCGCATGTTACAAGCTTGCAATCAAACAATATTGATTCATTATTCTGTTGTCAAAAACTATAAAGGATGGGAGTTATATTTGTTGCGGATAAGCATATTATATTGTGTTAAATAAAAACTGTTCTTTACATTAAAATTAAACAATAGACTGTTAATAAATGACTGCACATTAAATTCATTAATATCCAAGAGGGGCCGCTGTCTCCCCTTGCCATCCCTTCGCGACGGCCATGGAAGTATTTAGTACATATTGTACTTACAAGCGCCAAATGTAAATTCATGAGAATCGAAACCACTACCAAAACCGATGGATTTCTTTAATATAATTAGTAAAAAAAAAAAGAAAAAAGAAAAACCGACAACGCTTAGTATGTTATGCGGGATGGCAAACTGATCTGTTTTCAAGGAGGAACCCCTGTCCCGAAATGCAAGGTTTGGACGCTGTCGCGCATCGAAGTGTGAGATGGGTGTACAGCAGGGCCGTGTGACGTATTTAAACGAAGAGCCAGCTTGTACGTTCGTGTGACGTCAGGCGAGAGCAGAATATTGCTAGGCTGCCTAGATCAGCGGCGCATGTGTTCAGTTCCCCGTGTTTCACACTAGTTTGAGACCAGGCTTCAAGATGTAGAAACATTGTCAACTACGTTTCAGATCTTTGCGACCCCGTATTCACTGGATATTAACAATGTTTGTAGCAGGTAGCAAATTGAATTGATAAATTTACATTGCGACAATTTGCTAAAGGACAAATATAAACACAAGGAAGACTTGGCTGATTTTTATAAGAATGTTCCTCAAAACAGATTTCTGAGGTTGTATGCCCTTGCTGCACAGGTATTATGTATGTTTGGTTCCACGTATGTGTGCGAACAATTCTTTTCTGTTATGAACGTTTCTAAGTCAAAATCCAAAGCATATTGTCAGATCACAATCTAACATGCAGTCTTCGGTTACAAATGTGCCGTACATTACGCCCTAACATTGACAAACTAGTTAAAGAAAAGCGAAACGACAAATGTCGGAAAATGTCCACCTAATTGTTCTGTATAGCTCAGGCAAAATAGTTATAATTCCTGTTCTATTTGCGTTATAACATGACTGTTCACATAAACGAGAATTGACACTGTATATGTAATTATTTATAATCTGTGACTATTCCGTAATTGAAACAGTCAGCATTAAAATTGCGATGTCCGGCACTGATTTCCTCTTTCCCGCTTTGACGTCACACGTTCAACTGACCTTGGACGGGAGCATATGAGCTGAGTGAACTGACGTCACAGCAGCGATACCTGTCTTCCCCTGGTGTACAGTCACATTTCGTCAATAAATCCAACATTGAACTGTCTACATTACAAATGGGCTCCTACGTCATTGCAGAGCCTATACCGGCGGCGGTGAGCCTCATGCACATGACCCAACACGTACTCTTTGAAGATTTTCAATCGCTCCGTGGACTCGAGCAATAACGTTCTACGCTGATGTTACAGGAGTGCCATACTCCATACTCTTCATACAACTCCACAGAAAATAGTCGAAAAGTGTCAGATCTGGCGATTGTGCTGACCATGGAACTGGTCCACTGGTCGATCGATTTGAATATGCGACATTGAGGTGATTCTGCGCATTTACATCAAGGTGTGCTGGAGTTCATGTCGGCCGTTTAAGCAGCTGTGTACCGGTACATATTGCACTGCTGTTAAAAAAAAAGTCACTATACTGGAAACTACACAAGTAGTGCAGTAGGATGCGCACCAAGGACTACATGGAGAAATTTAGCGCACGCGCAGGAACGCTATAATGCTCAGGTCGTTCATCCCAGTACAGATGGCTAAAGGGTTGCGCACCGATTTAAGCTATTCCTCAGTAAGGTGATTTGTGCACCTTGAAAGAAAGAAAAAGTTAAAGAGCTGCAAACAGATTCGATTCTAAACCAAGTTTACGGAGCAGGCGTCTACTCCAACACAGGGTGGGGGGTTTGACTATGAAGTTAGACTTATTGAACTATAATATCTACTAGGTATATAATATTTTTAATGTATTACATAACTAAATCAATCCCCCGTCATGTACGGACGTGAATTTGAACAGTAGTATTTTCAAATGTCTATCAACGAGAACTTATTATTATTGTTGTTGTTATTATTGTTATTATTATTGTTATTATTATTATTATTATTATTATTATTATTATTATTATTATTATTATTATTATTATTATTATTATTATTATTATTATTATTATTATTATTATTATTATTATTATTATTATTATTAAACTTTAATCGTTTCATTTTTGTTTGTCCTTAATAAAAACAACTTAAGGATCTTACCATCCACACTGAACACTGTGATACCCATGTTTGTTCTAGACAATGGTCTTCTTTTCCTAAGTAAGTGTAAAGGAACATCCAGAAACAAAACCAAAGTATTTAAAGTTTTGTTGAGTGACACGAACTTGCCACCTTGCAAGGAAATTTGCTGCCAACTTCCAGAGAGAGAATGTAACTTAATACAACAGGAATAGAGCGCAAGTTGACCGACCCACAAACAGTCGAAGTCGTTGGGTGGCTGTGCGTAGGGGTTGAAATTACTGAGTGTCGGTTGTTCAAACCTCACCTCATGCATACTTATTTTCTGAAACGAAAAATTAATCAGCGACTTTAGTTCTCCAGAGTTTTTTATCAGGAATTCAGAATCGGGACAAAGGCACACATCTAGAAATTGAGTGAACCGGCACATGACAACATTGTGTACTCCCTGGAAATACGCGAAATGACAACGCTGTCAGGCCCAAAGGTAGCTTCAGGCTGAGGTAATCTACAACTGAATTGCATTCTGTTTAATACATCATGAGCTACTTTAATCGCTGGCATCAAGCTCTTTTAACTATCTATTTTTGTGATCATTGTTACCCCTTTTTCTTTTGTATGGTATGTAATACACTAAATTCATTTTCCTTCGATGTTTTGAGTGTTATTCTAGCATAGTATATTGGTGTCGTATTACTGCATAACAATTATAAATTAATGTAATCATGTCGAGGGATTTAATTTTCTAAAATAATTATTTGATTGCACCTGAAATATTTTATTTTTCGTGCATTTTTAACATGAACAAGATATAGTGCTTTCATATATCCATTGTAAGCTAACGAAGCATTGACAGTACACGACGGTAGTAAATTCTTTAATATGGTAGTAACCGTCGACATTTATAGAAAAATGCCTTTGAATGTGGGTTATTTAAAGGAAAATATTATATATTTGTGGAAGAATGATTGACAGTTGAAGTAGGCATGTTCCCGGTGTTGTCTACAGCAATTGTAATCGATATCTTCCAATATGATAATATTGTATAATAGTATATTTGGTTCAGGTTATATAAATAACGATGTTCCCGTTAAAGCAGAAAGGAAGGGAAGAAAAAGAAATATATTGCCGTGGGTGGGATTCGATCCACGCTCAGGGAGCCTCTCTGGCTTCGCGTTGAAATGTTTTAACGCTCTCGGCTAACACTAAGAACAGGAGTTCAGTGAGGATTATTAAGCTTACTTTGGTAAGCAAGGAGCTCAATATTGACATCGTTTTCTACTTCTGGTCCACTATTTAATCAGAACCCAATAGTAACATATTTTCTTCAGACGTAGTAACCTTGAATTTGCAATATTTACGCTTTAATTTAGAGTGATTGCTGAAATATCACTTCTCAAAGTTGCGAGGTGAGGCAATGGCTGCCATCCCCTCTGAACAGCAAAGGAAGCATACGTGTATGACTGATTTCATTCTCATACCATCTATTTATTTAGGTACACCCGAGAATTAGGTGACCCTTCACGCAGGTCTCGCTGAAGATGGGTAAAGATAGTACAGCTCTTGAACTTGATTACCGTTTCCTCATTCGAACTTTCCAAACCCACACTTCATATATGGGACGGAGCTTGTAAATCGCACTACATTGTTTCCAGATATGTCATAATAGTGAAATATCGTAACCAGTGCTCCCATATTTGTGCGAAACCATCAGATACACCAAGAACTGGGCCTTCTCTCTATACTCGTAATAGCTAATTGGGCAAACATGACATTTCTTTTTCCGTTTACAGGAGGTTGCTAAAGTGTGGAGCATTATCTAAGCATCATAAAACGTTCGCCTCAAGATGTATTCCTATATCATGCCCCCAAGAGTAGGTAGGACATTTAGTTTCTTCCACAGTGTTCCATTCCAAAGCAACGTTGTATCGATGTTGTGTTGTGCTAGTCCCTGTTATCCTGCTGTGAGACACATATTTGTTACGCCCGATGAGGTACATTAATGTACAGTCTGATTGTTAAAAGAAAATGTGTGGCATATTATGTCAAGCGACCCCCCGTAAAGGGTAAGAGGGGAAGGCCGTTGCTATGAAAACGTAAGCAAAGGTTGTCAGATTGGTTACACTGATGATTCCTGTATTCAGATCTGTTATCACTAGTTTACGAGAAACCGACCTTGCTTGGGCGTTCAGTTGCGTTATGCAATGTTGTTAGCTTACTTCGTTAAAACTCCATGAAATACGTAGTTATGTAAGCAAGAGTTGGTGGAGGTAAATCTATACCAAAGATTCATTGCCCAACACAAAGATCAATTTCTAGTCGGGCTGTTATATTGGACAGTTACGTAACTGGACGGCAATTAGATGACACAAGAAGGCACATCTATGACTGTTACACACGAAAGGAGCATGCTACCACATATAAGCATCTTTCTTTTAAGGAAACGGGTTTTCGAGCGAAGGTTTAACTCTTTGAACAAAATCCTCCATGATCTTGGGACTCGAGTTTAAATAAATAAGTAAATATAACAGAAAGCTGGCATTAGGAATGTGAGATATTGTAGCGCTAAGGGCATTGCTTTTAAGAAACATGCAAAACAGGAACTTGAAGGATGAAGGATGTGGTTGGCTGAAACCTGGGTAAATGCCGGCCAAAGCATGTCAGAGGGCTGGACTGACGGTACTCTTGAAAGTAACATGAGGCCCTATTATGAGAGAGAGAGAGAGATTCAGCTGCAAATTGCCAGGATCACATCAAAGTCGCCGGTGTGCCGGAATTTTGTTCCGCAGGAGTTCTTTTACATGCCAATAAATCTACTGACATGGAACTGTCGTTTTTAAGCACACTTAAAAGCCATCAGCCTGGGCCGGGTTTGAACCCTCGACTTTGGGATCACTAGGCCTGCGTCTAACCAACTGAGCCACCCAGGCCGACTTTGTATGTTCGGATTATTTAGTGTTAAAGAGGGGGAAATGCGTAAGCTGCTATCTGCTTGTTGGCAACCCTGCAGCTGTCCACGTGGAGAAGCTGACGGCTGCCATGTGTCTTCTAAAACTCAGACTGTAGTCGGGCTCTAAACCATAAAGCTGTTCTTTGCTTTCTGCGTATTATCCATTTGGACCTGCAAAATATTGTTGCTGATCGATTTTTTGTAAATAAAAAAGAAATAAAAGCCTAACAATTGATTCTTAATTCAACTTTTGCTTATAGACTAAGTTTGGCTCAACATTTTCTGATGTTAACTTCACTTAACTTTAAATCCAATGCATAGAGAAATTGGGCACTTGACTTTATAGACTTAGCTTATTTTCAGGCTTTCTAATAGACGACTTGAATCCTTGATGTAACTCTTGGAAAACTAAGAGTTACATTAAGGAGTACACAATAATTATTTTTCTATGTTAAAATGCCAGAGTTCGCGGATATTCGACAGAGAAAGGTGTACCAAGCTAAACGACTATGTCGAATGAGCGCACATAAAACTATGTATTAATGTGATGAGGGGAGGACGTATCTTAGGAACGAGAACGGAAATACGGGTAGGCGGCGTTACATTTACAGAAAGGTGAAAATAAATAATTCGGAAATATTCACTATGTATCAAAGGACTTGGTGGGCATCATTCGGATTGTTGGGCTTTGTGCTTCCCACCTTTTTGTAGAGATTTCAAATTGAAATAGCAAAGCTAAGCAAAGCGTCAACCTTAGTTTTATCATAAAACTTCCAAAACATTCCGTCTAAGGCCAAAAAGGATTATCTGTGTAATAAAGTGCCTCTTTTTTTCTCTTCCTCACATCGCCCTCCATGAGAACCAAAGAAAACGTGCATGTATATTACCTATAAATGGTTATCTCAAGGGCTCGGATATTTAGGTAAATACCGATTTTGTTAACGTCCTTGTACAACTTGAAGCTGAGTTTAATGTTCCGCTTATTTACACCGAAGCAAATACTTTCAGTTTTATTGCACATAAAACATCATCTCTGATAAATACTTTCGGATATTCACATAAATTATATAAACATCGCAGAAGGACCTCATTTTTAAAGAATTATCATATATTTATATAAGGTCACATATCCAACTTCCTTAATAGTCAAGTAGATAGGCTAGTTTTTAAAATTTATTATTTATTATTGGAATAACTCATATGTGAACTATAGTATCCTTTCAGTTGGAAGAAAACGTGAACATCCTGCTTTCTCAAGCTTCATGAGCCTTTAAGAACGGGGAATTCTTCTACTGCCAAATGCTTGATTAAGCACTTATCTTTATTGCTTCTCAGCCTGAGAACTCATGCTTATGATTTAGGTTTAAGGGCGGTCAACTACTTGGTCATCAGCGCCATTGATACTTGTAGGAAACCGTTAAACTGTAGTCATGTATGAATCCGTCAGGTTTATACAACCTTGTAATTGTGTTGTGGTGTTGGGAGGTAACATATCAGCAGTTCTGAGTTCACTGTGGTGTAGTGAAATGACAAATGCTGCGGAATTTGTCAGCTATGAGGTGAAGCTCTGAAGGCTGACCAGCGTTTGCAAGTAATATAAGCGGTAAACACGCACGCGCACGCATGCACACACACACACACTTGTTCATTAATGATCCAGTGCCAAGTTCTTCAGCAGAACCTTCCAAAATTTCAGTGTTCTGTGAGAATTTGCGGAAAGCATTGGTTTCAGCGGACATACCCATTTCGGAAGTGAACCTACCTCAGTTTCAACATTTCTGATGAAATATACAAATATTGACATACCTGATGATTCAGCTTTCCGAAAACATTATCTTCCCAAGTGCTATGAAGAAACTGTGACATATGTATATGGGTAAAACCTGTGCTAATGAACAAATATGGGTGAGCATAGATAAAGCTCCAGATTCTACTGGTAGGAAAACTGGAAACGTAGTTGTACAGGGTCCTTACCTTAGAATTTAGCGGGAAGACGGCAAAAGTGTAGCTGAGGGAGCTGGCTGGCTAGCGGTCCTATGCTCGCTCATAGACCCGCTGATTGTCAGCGGCCTTTCAGCGAGACACGTACATTTGCAAAGCGAAGACGTTTGTGTTACAAGTTTAGTCATTGTTGTGTTCATTGTGTTTATTGGCCATACCCAGAACCGAATTCCCATTGCGTGAACGTATGTCCATTCACAATACGTACATGAAATCCAGAAAGTCGTGTTCGGAAACAAGTCGATTAAAGTTTCCAGGAGGACCTGTGCCTACTGCCAATACCATTAGAAGCCTTCGTAAAAAGTTTCAATCAAACAGGCTTCAAATGTAATAGCAAAGTCAACGGACCACGACATATTCTTACAGAAGAAAAATTAGATCATATTGGCGAGGGATTAGAACATACCCCAACGAAATCCCAAAAAAACGTTTAGCACAGGAAACTAGCGTATCTGAATTTTCTGCTAGAATAGTAACAAAATTATTGAGACTGAAACCATACAAAATTCCAGTTGTGCAAACATTAAATCAACCAGATCACAATAAGAGGTTGTTATTCTATAACTGGGCGTTAGAAAAAATAAACTCAGAAGAAATAGATCCTAACTTAATTATTTCCAGTGTTGAGACGTGGTTTTATTTAAATGGACGCGTGTGTTCGCAGAGTTACCATTACTATAGTGACCAGAAGCCTGACTGTGTACGAAAAACCATTACATGATGAGAGGGTTGGGGTGTGGTGTGCGGTAAATAGACACCGTATTATTGGGTCATTTTTACCACGAAAATATGATAAACGCTGTGCAGTATGTCAGTGAAATTCTAAGCCCCTTCTGTGACGAACTGACCTACGCTGAACGTTTGACCACGTATTTTCAGCAAGATTCCGCCACTCCTCATACAGCCGATTTGTCAATGACAGAATTACCGCTTATTTTTGGTGGCCCTGAAAGAATCATTAGTAAGAACTTGTGGCCTCCACGAAGCCTGGATTTGACAGGTTGCGACTTTTATCTGTGGGGAACATTAAAAGGTAGGGTGTACAAGAAAAATCCGCATTCTATTGATGAACTTAAGCAGTATATAAGAGAGGAAATCGAAGCCATCACTGCAGTGGAACTTCAAAATGTTGTCCATTCTTTCATAAGAAGGTGTCAACTGTGTGTAGCAGCAGATGGAGGACATTTTCAGCATCGAAAGTGAGAAATGTAAGTACACATATTTGAACATGTTTTGATTAAGTATAAGAATGCGCGCCAACACCGGTTGTAAGATTTGCCCGCTCCTGGAATCGGCTCCACGAACACCACTGCGCTTTTGCCGTCCTCACGCGAAATTCTAAAGTAAGGACCCTGTAGATAGGGGTATTGACGAATGTTCCTGAAATTTCAGTAATCTTTTCTAGTGACCTGCCCAGACACGCATGCTGCAGACCAAGTGATTATTACCCGATTATTTAGTGAAACAAAATGTAAGTATTGTGGCCAGATGATGTACAGTATGATAGTGTTTTGTTACTTTTGACTGATGCTGCATCATATATGAAAAAAGCACCAGTAGGACTTGCAGTTAGTTATCTAAAAATGATTCGTGTCACATGTGTTGTACATGGATTGCATAGAGTATGCTAGGAAATTAGAGCCATGTTTCCTGACATTGAAATGGGAAACGTACATTTCTAATGGTGGAAAAAGTACTTGTCAATTCTTTTAGGTTACTTGATATTTTTCAGAATAAAAATCCAAACACTCCATTACCTGCTGCACGTGTGGTGACTCGCTGGTTGCTGCTGTTGTTGTTGTTGTGTTTAACGCCCGCTTTTACTACTACGGCACCGCAGGCGGTGACGCTGATGACACATGGAATGAAGATGGAGCACCGGTGGAATGAGATGGCGGGGGAAACGGGAGCACCCGGAGAAAACGCGCCCTGACGCCGCTTCGTCCATCACGAGTGACTCGCTGGGGAACATGGTTGGCCGCAGTTCATTACTACGCAGAAAACCTAGATGGTTGGTTTGCTGTCACAAATGAACTAAAGTGTAAAGACACCAGTTCATTTAAAATTCTTCAAGAACCTTTAAGTGACACTTTGTTGAGAAATGACTTAGTACACATTTCCAAAAATCTGTGTTTCCTCTGCGATTCCATAAAGAAACTGGAATCATTAGGAATTCGTTTGCGAGAAGCAGTACAAGTTACTCAGAGTGTGGGAGAAATCAAAACTGAGCGTTCTTTCTGGTCCTGGATCACAAAACGTAAAAAGAAAATTCAAGAAAGTGTTCGAAAATAATAGTGGATTTAACATAATGTGTAAAATTTCAAATGTGTTGGATGGGCAACATGAAGAAATGACTGATGCAAATGCGAGTGACATTCCATATTATAATTATGTTAGACTTAGTTCTTGTGACGTGGAGCGATGATTTGTGAAATTCAAGACACTTCTTCCTGACAATCGCCAATCTTACGGGATGGAAAATTTGAAAAAGCATATAGCTTATATTGTAACTCTACAGTACTTGGTGATCCTTTCCAGGAATAATGTCTGGTGAGTACCATGTACATTTATATTAGCCCAAGCATTCAGATTAAACATCATATATTTTTGGCCCACATTTTTGACATTTTCAGCAGATCAAAATGTATATTTTCCAAGTTTTTAGCACCTGAAAATCTGAGCCCTAGTTATATCTTGCCTGATATCGTGGGACTTGTTGGGTTTTTCCCCCTCTCGCAGTACTTTCAAAAAATAAAAAATAAAATAAAAAGGAAGAAGAAAAACGGCGCACAGTATACAGTATTTTTTTTAATAATCATAGCCGTTCATTGTGGGCCGTAGTTTTGGGGCCGTTGCCCTGGTAAACTTTTAAACTGTCTCCTATATCTCCTATATGTTTCCGAACTCTCATACATCTAGCCCACGGATAATCTCGAGATATTCAAGTTTTCCTTAGAACACGTTTCCGAATGCCACGTGGCTGGGAGGAGCAAAACGCAGATGCTTCGGCTAATGCCTTCTCTATTGCAATCGTGAGTGGATTTTAGATCTACAGCGTCCATCAGACCTTTTCGGACAGGTATAGCTTGTATACCGAGTGGAAAGTGCTGTTTCGGCCATATGTTAACCAGGGGTTCTACACGATGAATGTACCAAACATGTCCCATACAATTATTGTCCATAAGGAACCATTTCACCGAAAAGAAATACTTCACTAACTGTCGCACAAACATTGTGTGAACAATGCTGTAATGCATTTCTGTCTTAATTCAAATAAATTTAGTCGCAGTGCAATGTTAAAAATGTTGTGCAAAGTTGAATTTCTAAGAGAGGTTTGGCAACTTCACATAACATTAAACTGTGACAAAATTCATTCGAATTGAAATAAAAATACATTACAGCGTTGTTCACACAACGTTTACGCGACAGTTAGTGAAGCAATAAAATAATAAACGATTTATATCCATTGGTCAAGAAGCTAGATAACTCCAAATATTCCAAACATTTGATACAAAGTTCTTATTTTTTTTCTTTATGGCGAAGCGGTTCTTTATTAACAATAATTGTATTGGGCATATTTGCTACACACATCATGTAGCATCCCTGGTTAACTTATGGCCGAAGTGGTATGTTCCATCCTGTATGTTTAATATGCTGATGGTGATGATTAGAGATCGGATTTTGATGTGCTAAAAGATAACAAAATTATGCGCTGAAAAGTAAAAACAAAAAATATGTGCTAAAACATATATGGCCGAACTAATATAAACGTACGATGTCCTCATCAGACATTCTTGGAAGGGATCATCAAATACTGTAAATTTACACTACACGACCACATGATTCCTTAAATTTTCCATCCCGAAAGTTTGACCGTTGTCACGAAGAAGTGTCTTGAATTTCGAAAATGATCGCTTCACGTCACAAGAACTAAGCCTAGCATTGTTATAACATGGAATATCACTCACATCAATAGTTTCTTCATGTTGCCCGTCCAACACATTTGAAATTTTACACTTTATGTTGAATCCACCATTATTTTCGAACACTTTCTTGCATTTCCTTTATCCACATCCTGAACCACTTGAACTGCTTCTCTCGAAGGCATTCCTACTGATTCCAATTTCGTTATGGCATCACAGAGAAAACATATTTTCAGAAATGTATGCTAAGTCATTTGTTAACACAGTGTAACTTAAAACTTCTTGAAGAATTTTAATTGAACTGCCATCTTTACTATTTAGTTCATTTATGACAGCAGAAAACAACATCCAGGTTTTTTGCGTATTATTGAACGGCGGCCAACCATGTTCCCCAGTGAGTCACCACTGGCAAAGAAGGCAGCGGAGTGTTCGGAGTTTTGTTCGGAAAAATTTCAATCCTTTTAGGTGACTTGCTGAATACTTCTTTCCCATTAGAAATCAATTTATCAATGTCAGGAAACATGGCCCTAATTTCCTCACATATTCTATGCAATCCATGCACAACACATGTAACGAATCATTTTAGGATAACTGTCTGCAAGTCCCGCTGCTGCCTTTTTCAAACATGGTGCAGCATAAGTAAAAAACAACGAAGTATTGTCACATCGTACAACATTTGGCCACAATATTTGCATTGCTTCAGTAAATAATGTGACAGCAGTCACATGGTTTGCAGCAGGTATATCTTGGCAGTAGAAAAGATGACATTGAAATTTCAGAATCATTCAATACCCCTATAACAACATTCCCAATTTTCCTGCCAGTAGAATCTGGAGTTTCATCTACACCATATTTTTTAATCAACACAAATGTTGCGTATATACTACACAATTTCTTCGTAGCACCTGGGAAGCTAATGCTTTCGCAAAGTTGTTTCATCAGGTGTGTCAATATTTGTATATTTTGTCAGGAATGTTTTAATATGAAATTGGTTCACTTGCGAGATGGGTATGTCTGCTGAAACTAATGCTCTGCACAAATCCTCACAATACACTGCAAATTTGCAAGGTCCTGATAAAGTACTTGACACTGGATCATTAATTTTTTTTTTTTTTTTTGTTGTTGTTGTTGTTTTGTAAAGCGTGAAATAGCTGCCTTATGTTTGTTACCACTTAAATGTTGTAGCACTTACGAACGTTAGTCTGCCGTTATCGCTTTACCACATGGCTGACAATACAGGATTTTACCATCACAACTTCCTGTACACAAATTGCTTTTGAATCTTGTAAACCTTAAGCAGCAAACAACACGAGAGGAACTGTTGGAAGCATTGAAAGATCAGTAGAAAAAGGTCAAGACTTGAAAAGGTTGATATCTGCGGCGGTAGATGGTGTTGTAGCACTGATTGGGGAAAAGGGTCTGGTAAGGAGATCAAAGCAATTATTTAAAATGTTACAAATGCCTGAAAACGTACGCTTTTTCCATTGTATTATCCATCATGAGGTACTGTGTGGAAAGACTGTGAATGCAAAACAGGCACTAATCGATATTGTTGTTAAGATTATTACGGAAATTAGTTCCTTCAACCCAGAGGCTTCGGGTTCAATTTCTAGCTAGCGTTGGGAATCTTTTTTAACCAGAGTAATTGCTTATCCCCTACAGAGTCTATGTACGAATGTTGGAGCGAATGTGTGTTTAATGTAAAAATGATACAATTCAACGTCAAGATACGGAAATGACACCATCAGTTGTTTCTCAAGTCCAAACCCCCGATATGACCATAGAAGTTGCATACACCTGTGCCAGCCCGCCTCGGTAGCGTGATAGTTAGCGTGTCTGACTCACGTTCAACAGGTCGCGAGTTCGAATCTCGCTTAGGGTATGTTATCCGGGTTTTTTTCGAGGTTTTCCCTTATCCTGAGAAAACGAATGTCGGATAACTTAAAGCTCTATGGACCTCGGGCTCATTTGAGCATCATTTCACCCAATTTCGTTCATTCACCGTCCGATGTGATATTACTTTGGAGGACGTTAATTTAAAAAAGAATACACTTGTGAACAGTTTCTTTTAATTATAAATTGAACACATTACAATCGAGAAGAAAAATATGCTTTCACCCACTATTAATACTAGAACTACTTATGCGACTACCCGAAATATAGAGTGTAGTCACTATGCCTAGTGAAGGAAAATGAAACTAAATTAAAAAAAAAATTAAAAAAGAAAAAAAAAAAAGAAAGATAAAATGTATTTGTCATGTCCTAAAGAGGTTTAAATCTTTGTTCTCTATTATTTATTTGCTACGAATACCATTGAACAGTATGTATTATGGTAGTGCCGATCACAAGCCACCTCTGCCGTCTCGTTAACTGCGCGCGCCTCCATCTTCACTCTGTGCATTGCGGGTAGTATCTGTATTGCTTCATGAATTTGTGACGTTTTGCGACCTCTGTTCTACTGAGATAAAGAACTGCTTGGTATAAACTTGGCCATTAAATACTTCGGACATTTCTTAAAAGGAAGAATATTCACACATTACATTTACCATGAAACAGAAGAAAGAAAAAGCATCTCCAATTGCACCCCGATATTTTCAGCATAATTCATAATTTACAAAGGTTCTGTCCCGTGTACTGAAAAAGAAGGCATCACTTATCAAGGATAGAGGAATTAGCATCCATTGATTATGAAGCCATGGCAGAAGCTTGGGTGGATGACGAAGAACTCCATAACTTCTCTCCAGTCGTGCTACATCACTAAAATTCGAGCAATACAAAACAGCTGGAGGAGAAACAGATGTTCCTGAAGGATTCGGATTTTCTATTTTCCATCATAATCATAATATGCCGCATCCAGGGATTTAAGCTTAAGTAAAATTGTTTCTCTAGAATCGTTTGGACACGAAAAAGAAAAAAAGAAAAAAAAAAAAAAGAAAGAAAGAAAGAAAAAAAAAAAAAAAAGAAAGCTTGGTCGACATACGTTCCAGTTGGAATATTTTCGAGTACTGATGAACATTACCAAATTGTTCATATGGATTTAATTGGACCAGTGCCTCCACCTGATGAGTTTATTTAGTGTTTAACGTGCATTGACAGGTTTACTAATTGGTAAAAAAAAATAATACTTTTTGAGATATTCGAGCAGAAACAGAAGCAGAAGCTTTCTTTAACGCATGGATCAGTAGGTTTGGAACACCATGTCAAATGATGACTGACTATGGAACACAGTTTAGGTCAGAGTTGCATCAAGCCCTTGCAAAGATCTGTGGATGCAAACTAACACAGACTACGTGTATCACCCAATGCAATGGGGAAAATTGAAAGGTTCCGTCGTACTCTGAAAACACCTGTCTGTACCAATCCAGATAATAAATGGAGTGAAGCATTTCGACTAGTCATGCTCGGTTTGCGTTGTTCATCTAGAGGAAAGTAGTGAAAAAATCGCTGAGATGGTGTATCGTACCACCCTCAAACTACCGAGAGATTTCTTTAATGAACTGGTACAAAAGTGGATGTGGACCTCCCAATGTTTGTATTTGAAGTTCTACAGTACATGAATAAACTTAAATCTATTAAATAACCCAGCAAATCGAACGCCATTCATATACAGGGATATAAACACATATACTCTCGTGTTTGTGAGAATCGTAGTCAAAGTTGCACTGGAAAGTCCACACCAAAGACTATACGAAGTTCTACAACGTAACCTAAAGTATTTTTGGAGCAAACATTAAATACAAGTATGTAGGTCAGCATCTTCATCAACAGATTAAAACCAGCTTACATTTTAGCTAATGTGCCCTACAAGTTCTTTCAAAGCCTATCGCAGAATACGCAGCAACAAGTCCACCACTCCAGGGCAGAAATAAAAGAACTACACGAACAGGTCGTGTATACGAATTCTAGCAAGGTTGACTAAATGTTACACTGAGAAGGGAGTGATGTGGGGACAACAGTCAAGAGGGATTTGTTACTTATTCTCTGTGACTAGCGTTTAAGAATGATATACTGAATGTTTTTAATTCTTTGTAAAATAATTGAATGAGAGTCAAAAAGATCACATTAAACTGGAAGCAGGCCCGTAGCCAGGACTGAAGATAAGCCAGGGCTCCAGATTTTATAGGGGGGGGGGGGAGATAAAATAACTTTATGAAGCAGATGTGTTCCTTTCACATAACTTTCTGTACTAACTGTTGTATTCTTTCTTACAAATGCTTATTCTTCTACTTAGTTCACGTTAATTGAACATTTGCAGAAATTGTCTTATTGCATATTTCCTTGTCATTACAATGGGGTTACTGTGATCTTTAAGCCATAATCAAATGTTTTACGGCCGATCGCTATGTGTTTGCATGTGTTTCCTTTCTGTTCGCATATCCAAAAGAGGGAAAAAAAGTGACGACTTGCCATTTGAGAAAAGCATACGTATCTTGAAATTCAAATTAGTGACAATGAATACCGCGGAAGCGGTTAACTACACAGAAAACAAATGTATATGACATACATAATGTGTTTTAACGATATCTACACTCTTGTATAGTAAGACTTCGTCCGTCTCTTACGGTTCACTAGTTACCAAAGGGTCATCCAGAACAAAGAGGGCTTCAGAGGTTATTCCCTGAAAATTCAAAGTCATTGCACTCATTTTTGAGAAAATACAAATTTTCTAAACGTTCCATGTGAAGGATAGTTTAGAGTGGAGGAGGATCTTTAAAATCTTCGTGTCCCATCTGTGGAAGATACTGAAAATGTATACCAAGTTTTGCTTTTAACCGACGTTTCTTTTTGCGAAATGCTGTTTCACACACTGACAAAAACACACACAGACCTTTTTCTAAAAACTGTTTTCCTTAGATTCAGCGGGCCACCAAACAAATATTCCCGATGAAATCGAATATTTGTTCGTAATACATTATTTCCCCAACTTGCAATACGAAGTAGAGAAAATAAAAGCATGTATCTTTAAGTTCCAAATAATGTGGAGATAAACTTTATTTTTTATATTATGATATAGTCTATTAGTTTCATAGAACAATGAGATTTAACACTTCCAGGAATGGCAAATACTCTGTGGTCAGAAATAAAATGATACAGAATTGGAATTCAAAACACATCAATTCATCTACATGATATGGAAGTAATGAAAGAATTTCATGGTTTAAAAGGCAAAACATTAACAGACTAGATTTGCATATGTCACGATAAGATTAAAGGATGCTAACACTCCCTTTTACTTAAAGAAACCTGGTAAAATTGATTATTATGTACTTGTGGAAGTCCAGATACTACAGTACACACATCGTTTGGAGTTGACCTGTACTACAAAGAAAATTTAGTATTTTTACTTGAACTGCTCAAAATGGATTTTCCCGGATCAATAAAAGTCGCAGATTTAATAAAACTTAGCCATAAAGAAATTATATAAAAATTAACCATATTGAAAATGTAAAATGAAAATTTAAATTTTTAAAGAGCAAGTAATTATTGTGACCGAAACTTATAAAATTATAGAAGTTCGATCTGGACGCTTTAAGAAACAAGTTTCATGGACGTTAAATAAATGTTTTAGTTAAAAAGTTCGCTCTTAAATGAACAATTAATAAAAATACAGTTATCAACTCAATGTTCATTTAGAATAATCGCAGTCTGTGGTTTTCTTTGCTTTCAAATGTCTTAAGAGCTTCTTCAAACTCCCTAGGTTTGTATGCGCTATTTATTTAAGGCAAGGAAAGCCAGACTTGCAAATCGCTGATGAGTCATGGATAGTCTCTGTAGTTGATGTGTGGCATTTTATGTTGCAAATGTAGATTCAGAAGTTGCTCTACTTCATCCAAACGTTGCTAATGTTGCAAATAATGTCTAAGTCTCTTTGAGCAAAAGGTCATTTTCATTAGGTTTTGAGGACAAATAAACCTGGACCACTGACATTCCTTCTTTGCTTGGCACAGTTACACCTAAATTTTGAAGAGGTTGAAGATTGTCAATGTACTGTGTTTATTTCAGGATAACAACTGTCCAAGTTTTCGCCCTGTACGACAGGTCGTTCAAATTTTGAGAATTTAAATGACATTCTTTTACGTAACAAGTTCCTCCTGATAATTTTAACTTGTGGAGGGAGGGGGATGGTGTGCTTCTTTATTGATGCCTAACTAAACATTTATGAGTCATTCTTGCTCTCAAATTTACTGTTATTGGGTGAAAAAGTTTCATTCATACTAACTTAATTTTTTTAGAAAACACGAAGATGCTCAAACCGCTAAGAGATAAAACTTCGATACATAGAAAATTTTATTTTCCTTATAATGATATATTGTATTACCATGGTATGTGCTTGAAAAAATTTTCCGCGGAAAATTAGGCCGGAAAAATGATTCTTCAAAGTTCGAATTCATTACTAAGAAAAGTGGGGAGGGGAAACGTGTGCAAGCAAATGATTTCCTAAGGCCGCTGATGCATACTGGTTCGACGGCGCTTTAGCGACTTTCTGAGCAGCCTTTGACTGCCAAGAGGTTTGGATATTCGGCACGCTGGAATAATACAATGGATAATTGTTAGAGCATTGTTACTATTAATATATTCTTCAACGCAGTTTAGTTCTCAATTTATTATTGAAATATTTCTAAAACTGCAAAACAGGAAAGAACGAATTTAGATTCTGTCAGCACGGGCAAAATTTTCCGGAACGGGCGCTGTCCAACCTGGCCCCCTCTGGCTACAACCCTGACTGGAAGCTATTGTAGTGAAATAAACTGCCAATGCATTTGAGGTTCGTTCGTTCGAGCTTCTGGCCGAAGGTGTGTCCGAGGTGTGTCAATCGTGTACCTGCCCTTTTAGGGCTTAACCACTTTATGACGGGATTTGGGGTTTTGCAGGAAAACGGTTGAAGTTTGGGTTGTAGGTGGTAAGGAGGTAACAATTTTATGCTCCTTTGCGGCTGTTTTCCAGTGTACAACTTCCGTTGGGCTCTGCTGGTGTGAGGGTCCAAATCTGGAGGATAAGAATCTAGAAATTTTTATTCCAAGCTTTTCTTGGAAGGACTGTATGGGAGCTCAGCTTACGCTGTTGTTGGAGAGGCTCCTCTGTTACCGGAGGTGCCCGCAAGCCGTGCGGGGAACCTGGTGTCGCACACGTGTGCTTTCTCTGGGATTAAAGTCCCCAAGAGACCTAACCAGGGCTCTCCGATGTTGTGGAATCTGGTCGTAGAATTTAGTTGCCCGGCTCCTCCACATACGGAAGAGACGAGGCCTCGTCCTGTAGTCTCGAGGGGAATCTGCGGAATACATAATAGATTATCCGAAGTCCTCTATTCTGTATACGCTGCAGACGCAGGAAATGGGAATCTGCGGCCATGCCCCATATTTCACAGGCGCACTGGGATAATGAGAGCCCGAAAAAGGCGTAGCTTCAAGGGAATGGGCATCCCCGACCGCAACATGGGATACAGCGAGGTGGTTGCCCCGCTGGCCCGATGCGACAGGCCGTTGATGTGTTCCCGAAAGGTAAGGCCCTTATCTAGCTTCACTCCCAAGTAGGAGATGGTATCTACCCATTCTATCCTTCGAAGGTATGTAAATATGGGGAAGTTGGCGGGAAATTGGCGTTTGGTGAAAAGTATGGCATGGTTTTTCTCCAGGATGATGGAGAATCGCCAACGCCTGCACCATTCATGCAGGAGGCGGAGGTGTCTCTGTATAGGGAGGAAGGTTCTGCGAGGGTGTTTGTTTGTAGAGTACAGCAGCACGTCGTCAGCATACTGGGCTATGTTGACGTGCTGCTCAGTTGGAATGTCGGCCACATATACGCTAAAGAGCGTGGGGGACAGTACAGAACCTTCGGGTACTCCGCCTCGGATTGGCCTGCGTGTGGATTTGTTTCCCGCAACTGAGACCACAAAGGATCTGTCTTTCAGGTATGAGTGTACTAGGTGTATTAGTCGTGTGGGTAGCTCCAGTTAGATAGGTTTCCGGAGGAGACCTGCATGCCAGGTCGTAGAGAATGCCTTTTTAACGTCCAGAGAGACTGCGGCGGAATAGGCCCTGTCCTGGTATCCCAGGGTGGCAGCCTCCACCACACGCAGTAGCTGCTGAAGCGTTGAGTGGCTCGGCCGGAACTGATGGGGAGGGATGGCTTGAATGTCCCCTAGTATGGGAGACAAGCGGGCAAGTATCAGCCTGTCGAGTACTTTCGAGAGGACAGACAGGAGTCTTATGGAGTGGTAGTTTGCAGGATGTACCGGGTCTTTCCCTGGTTTCAATATACATATCACCCGTGCCTCTCTCCACTCGCGTGGGAAGTGACTAAAGCCGAGACACATATTGAAGACCTTTTTTGAGAAAGAGCACGGCCTTGAATGGAAGGTGGAGGAGCATGACAGGGATTAGTCCGCCTTTTTTGGGGTTGAGACGCCGGAGTGCGCCATGGAGTTTGCTGGGTTTTACGATGGGAAGGCGATCCACCTCCTCGGGTGGTCGTCGAAGGTATCGGCGTACCTCCCGACGGACACAGTCGGAGAAGTCTAGGTCCTGCGGATCATCTCTCGGCCTCATAGTCCTCTCCACGTATTCGGCAAACACATTTGCTTTGGCTTGGGGTTCATAGGCCAGGCCTTGGGTGCCTAGAATGGGGGAGGTATGCGACCCACCTCGGTTCCTTAGACTCTTGGCGATCTTCCACACGTCACCATCCTCTAGGTTCAAGCGAGTCATCATGTGCTCCCACGCGCGCACTCTGTGCTCACGCAGTCGGAGACGAACCTCGTGGCGTAGACACCTTAGAAGCGCTAGGTGATGCGGCGTGCGGTGCCCCTGATAGAGCCTGCGAGCCGCCCAAGAGCGGCGGATGAGCAGAATAAGCTCTAAGGGCAGGACGTCTGGGTGAAGGGGAGCTGGGGTGTGGATAGTGAGGTTGTGGACAGTTCATTTCACGACGGATGTGAACGAAGAGACCGCAGCTTCTAGCGTTCGGATGTTTGTGATGTTGGGGTTGGCAGGGATGGAGCCATTCAGGCAACTCTTAACCCAGTCCCAGTTGACGTTCCGGTGCTGACCGGGACATCGTGACTGGCAACCCGGGTGTTAATGATGGCCAACACGGGGTTATGGTCTGAATGGAGTTCGTTGACGGATGTGAGTGATAGATGATATGGGAAGTGTTTGATGATTGCGAAGTCTATGACGGATGTTCGTCCTCGACCTCGCGGGTAGTGAGTGGGTTGTCAGGGACCCTCCACTCTGAGTTGAGGGTCCGCGTCTACCATGCGGATGATTTCGTTGCCTCTTCTGTCCGCACGGGGGCCGCTATGCCAACGCGGATGCTTGGCATTTAGGTCCCCGGCTAGAATGACATGCGAATGTAGGGTGAGACTGGAGAGGTAGTCGTTGACTGCGAACTTCTCTAGGGTGAGTGGTATGCAGACACCATCAGGACTTCAGTACCTCCGAGGTGGACACAAGTAGCCGTGGCCTCTAGGGTTTGAAGTGGAGGGAGCTGGACGGGTTTGTGGACCACACTTCTCTTCACGTAGATCGCTGGGCCGCCCCCACGGCGGCCGACGCGGTCCGATCTGAGACAGTGATAGCCCTGGAGTCGGGATGGGGCGCTCTGATGGAGATGTGTTTCCGATTCCAGAATGAGGTCTAGAACGCGAACCTAAACGAGGTACGAGACCTAGTTCGATCCGCCATTCTGGGGCATATGGATGACGGTGGTCAAGAAAGCAAGCGCCTCCATGGCAATGGCCATTTTGCTGGTTTGGTCGTTGGCAGAGAGGAATCTGACCAGCAGTTCGCAGCTTTTCTGACCATGGTTTTGCAGCAACTGCTGCAGCCACGCCAGTACGTCTGGAAACTGGTGTGGGTGTGGTTTGCTGTGGAGGTGGTAGTGCGGAAGGGTTCGGTGGTGCCGAACCCTCTTCGACCGCGATCTCCCTCTGCGGGCGCGGGCGCGTGGGAGCCCCACGCTCGCTCCGAGCTTCGGAGGCGGTAGCAGGCTTCCGAGAGCGACGGCGTTTGCCCGACCTAGGTGGTAGGGGAGCCATGGGGATTTCTGGAGCTTGTGTGTGTGCTCTGGGGAGTGTTTGTGGAGTGTTAACTCGTGACCCTGCAGTCTTACCCACAGCTGTGTTGGTCACTGTAGCGTACGCTAAACCCAGGGCTGGTCCTGCTGAACAGCCTGGCCTTCCTTGTCGGACAGCCTCCGTAGCACGCTACGTGTGCGCCGGTACAGTTCGCGCATTTGGGCACATCCTCCCGTGATTTCCGGCAGGCCTCTTTTAGGTTTTCTTCACCGCAACTAAGGCAGCACAGTTTGGAGTGACAGAGGTGGCTGGAGTGGTCAAACCCCAGACAACGATGACATTGAGGGGGACCGCCAGAACCTTTGGGAGGTTCAATGTGTACCCAGAGGTAGCAGAGGGCTGTCACGCCATCTATCTTGGCCTCCGGGTCAGTGGCTCGCTCCACCACTACTAAAAATAGGGAGAGGGGTGTTCTGGGTCCTGGCCCATCTGGAGCCGCCCTGGTCAGCTGCTGTTAAATAAATATACTGACGAAGTCTTAGGACCACTCTGCATTCTGGTTGGTTAGTTGTACTTCCGTACCTATCATTTAGTAGAGAACCATCAGTAGGTAGTTATCTTTTAATATGATTGAGATAGGTTGATGTGACTTCTTTGAATAGCTGTTGGGAGGATTTAAGGTCTATGGATGATTTGGGATATTTGTTTTGCTCTGTGTTTTACTATTGTGGTGCACTGTAGATCAGTGAGTCATTGATACTACCTACATAAGTTAACTTGTTTTGCGTGCACTGCTTATAGTTGGTAAAGTGTTGGTATTATGGTGGCATTTACGAACAAAAAAATACAGTGAGAATTATTACCTCTAGGTGTGCGTATATCAGGGTAAATATTTTTGTTTAACTATACCGACCAAAAATAATGCAAGTTAAACAGACAAACTAAGGTTTTCTAGAAAAACGAATAAAATAGTTTTCAGAAGAGGTATTCCAATAAGAGGACTGGCGTGGGAAACTATATGCTCCGTAAGGAAGTACTTTGAAAAACAAAAATAGTCTTTTACTGTTAAAGTCTTGGGCAGAACAGCCTGTGCACTGGGAATAAGCAAGAACATAATTGTTAAGAGCGGGCAAAGAGAAATCGGAACTTGAAGTGAACCAAGGGTTGTAATCCAAACTTGAAGCAGATAGTAGTCATTTTTAAAACACATTTATTTTAAAATTAGGTATTTATATCTTGTCATGTTTATAAAGATAATATTTAACATTGTTTAACTATTCCTTCTTTACTTGAATCACATTAAATAAACGGAGGGCGGGAGGGGTGGGGGGCTACTTTATGACCACCACTGGTAACGAAATGCGTGAGCAATTTTTAAAATTTATTTAAAATGGGCTATTATATCTTGTCATGTTTAAAGGTAATATTTAACATTGTTTAACTATTTTTTTTTACTTTTTCACATGAATCACATACCGACGGCAGGGTACCTTATGACTACCTTGATATGTTATTCTCAGAAAGACCAGCAATGAAAACTTTAAAGCAATTAAACAATTCAATAATAGAAACTGTGATTGTCAATAACTGTTAACTACATGCCTTTAATCATACAATTAAAAGACAGAATTTAAAAGTTACAGAAGGTGGCGTTGGTATTGCTAGGGTTAAACCTAACCGGGGGTATAAACCTCCTTTTATGATACCGCATCTTTCTTACTCTAACAGAAATATATCAAAACACTGCATTTAAATACAGAAAATATGATGGCACGTATGACAGGATCAATTAATCATGGGTTTTCTGTCTGTAAGCAGCTAATGGTTTCTTTTATTAATTATTACAATAAACATGCCTTTTGTTATAACGTATAACTTGGTACATATACTAGAAAAATTAGCAAAGGCAATCTGAGAAGAAAATCCAGTAACAAGAATGACCAAAGACATCTTGGGAAACAACAGTGCTGGTGGATGACAAAGTAACAATATCGGAACCGGTAACACAAAGCAGAGGAGTGTTGCAAGGGGACCCAATGAGTCGACATCTTTACAACGTGGCGTCAGCGGATGTGATCGAGACAACAGAGACAGAGGTAGTGATAACGTACATGTACGCAGATGATAAGGTAGTGGTATCAAGATCAATAGACAGCCTACAGACAGCGATAAAGAGACTAGCAGAATGGGCAGGAAACAACGAACTAATACTCAACAGGGGAAAAAAACTGTAATGGTGACTTTCAAGAAAGGAGGAAGACATGCAGTAGGAGACACCATAAAGCTACGGACGAACCGCTGAAATGGTAAACAACTTCAAATACCTGGGCATAAAGCTACAGACCCAAGGAACCACATTTACAGAGCACATAAAGAACAAAGTAGCGTTAGCAGTGAAAGGCATCTATGACTTCAGACACCCGAACAAAGTATCTCTAAAGACAGCGATGGAATTGTTCAAAACAAAAATAGCGCCGATAATAACCTACGGACTGCAACTGGTACGGGAGCACCTGATGAAAAGAAATTTAGAGAACATAGAGAAAGTGAAGGCAACTTTCATGAAGAAAATTCTGTCTATCGAAGTGCTCACCGTCCAGATTGGCATATGAAATGTGCGGAGAGAGAAGGTGGATAGAAGAACTCCGACTACAAATAGTACAAATACTGTTACCGGCAACAGAGGCGTACGAGCAGACAGTGAAGGAACACCGAATGAAAAGCAGCCGAAATATGGGAAGATTTCTACATCACGGATGCAATGCCCAAAGAAGACTGGAAGGGCCCAAACTACGAACTAACGTATCCTGTAACAAGATTTGCAGCACATGGTTTCCACCACTTATGTAAGGAAGAACACCACGAGCCAGGCGAAGAATGCGTGTGCGCATTACGTGGGAAACAAGGCATAAGATGCCACGTTGAAATGTGTGAAAAGAAAACAATATCCTTAAGAAAATTTTGCTGTGGGGACAAATAGATAAAGTGAAGCAGGAAAGACGATATGTAGATGGAACAAATACAGACGAACAGGACAAGCTACACGCAATATGTATTGTATTATAATCTTCGCAAAACTTAAAGGCATATGGAGGCGGGGCGTACTGCGGACTCCTACGCTTGCCCCTCCTACCAGCGCTGCCGAATGTGGTGCATGCATCTCACACACTCTTATGTACAGAACCTCTGGCGGTACGCGCACTACGCTTGGCAACAGCGCTCTGCTTGAGCATTGGCCAGCGTTCACATGCCTTTAACTTTTGCGAGCGGTATAATGTACCTGTATCAATGCACATTGTGCAACTTTCTAATATTAAAATAATAATGATGTTGATAATAATGATGATAACGATGTATTTTGGTATAGTTATTTGTGAGACATGAGCATTGGTTTACACAAGTTCTCATTGACCGTTGTATGAGACCATGTGCCACTGTGTGGAAACACTGTGCGCCTTAGATTTGTTCAGTATTGCTGCGCGGCTGTACAAAACTGGGCTACGGGCAAGTTGATCTCTGAAGTATCTACTGGCGTCTGTTTCTATGCAGAACCTTTTCCGATTTCATCGCGCCTTTCAGTGCATTTTTATCAGGCCGTTTCCTTCCATCCAGTGTCCGACCCAATTTCTCTTTCCTTCGCTTACTCTTTCTAAAGCGACCTCATTGCTTAATTTAATGTGTCGGTTTCACGCGCACCATTCTGCTCCAAATTCACTTTTCAAATTCTTCCAATCGTCTTTTTCCATTTCGTCGAAACGCCAAGTTATCGACCTGTGTGTGCAATGCTCTTTCAGAAAAAAAGCACTAGTCTTTTCCGTACTCGCTATTTTTTTTAATAGTCCACGTAAGCTTTCCTTTCTGTATTCAAAGCTTTATTTGCTGTCGCTATCCCTTACTTTTATTTGTTGACATAGCCTGTGCCATTATTATGTGTAATAACTTGGGCAGCGACGTTGGAGTCGTTGCGTTTGTGGAGAGGCGCCCGGTAGTCCACTGTACGGGTGAGTCACAGTAGTTAGCCGCACGGAGTTCACGCAGACGCAATGCCAAAGGAAAGTTTACGAATTTCGATGCCGTTAAACACGTGGTGTAGACGTTTTATAGTAAGGTTTGATAGTTTTCTGCCTATAAAGTCAGTATTATTGGCTAGGAGAGAATCATTTTCGTTCGAAAACCTGAAAATGTGGGTTGTAATTCATTGCTACAAAGAGATACAGAAGTTCATCCATCTGCACAGTGTGAATTAACGTTTGTATTAATTATTTAATAAAGATGTTAGAGTTATATAAGTTAGCAGAAATACTATTGCAGTATTGGAAAAATGCGTAATTCTTCTTACGTAGTCATTTGGACACAATCGCGTGGTGTCAGCCAGTCCTTAACGCTACACCCTACACGCTTTCCTCATGTTGCGACTCCGATGTCGCAGCACACCCAAGGTGCAACAGCCCTTTCCGGGCCAAGACGTCAGTACTGGCGTGTTCAGCGCGGTTTACGCAAGTAGCTCAGTTGGCACCTCAAGGACCTAACGAGGCTGAGTACAGCCCGGACCAGGTCTCCCAGAGGGAGTAAATCCTCACGCTGGTATCGGGAACCGAAGCCGGGTCTCCAGCTTGCTACGCAGCAGCGCTGCCTCTGCGCTAAGGAGACGACCATTATTATGCATAGAGCCCCTAATTTGCGATGGATAAAATGTACCACGGCGACACAGTTTATTTATTTGTTTGTTTGTTTGTTTGTTTGTTTTTTATTCATTTATCTATTTATCTATAATGCGAACACTACAGGTTTCCCCAATTACAATGTTCACTTAAAAGTTACAATATCTGTTCGCTTACATAATTACGTGGAATAAATAAATACAAAATAAGAAACTATAACAACACAAAGTTAATTACAAAATAAATCACTGCAAAACATAAAACATATCGTAACATAAATACAAAACAGAAAGTTGGTAATATTGGTTTACATGTACACTAAACATATGAATCTACTACTGGTAATAATCGCAGGATATAGCAAAACTGATGATACTCATATGAGATATATCAATGTTTAAAGGATGTAGTTTATTGTATAGTGATTGCTACGGCTCGGAAGTTCATGCCCTAAAAAACACTGAAATATGCATGCAAATATGCTCTTAAAAACTTGAAAATATGCCAAGAAATATGCACTATTTCATTAAAGCAATTAATGTCCCTTTGCAGTAGACAAGACGAGTTAGTATAAATAATAAATAAAGTTACCTTATTCTTTAGAGGTTGAAGCAGAAGTCGTCCCGCTGCTAGTATTAACTGCTAAATTGCAGTTCATAACCAACACTTTGCACAAATTTTCAACTGTAAAACATCGTCTGTTGTCTCGCAAAACACTTTTGTGACGTGAGAAACTTCTCCCCACGTCGCAAGATGCTATCGTGGCATATTTAAATGATGTTAGCTGCTTCATAGAGAGAGTCAAGTCTCTTGGTGCGACAGATGCTTTTCTTTCGAGGATGTCTCAAATATCGCACATCTGTTTACAACCAGAATTTTTTGAAATTACATAATTCACTTTCTCTTTCACTTTTTGATCTATGCTACCAGAAACCGAACTTAGAGCACATATATTTTTTTCAAAGACAGTAAGTGATTCATGCAAAGGAGATCCTACAGCTTCCAATGCCGTTATGGCTGTTTGTAAGAAAGAAAAATGGGCAGATATGAAACTAACATCCTCTTTTAACCCAGTGCCTGACAGAATATTTTGCACAGTTTCTATTGATGAAGCATCTTTCGAGTCCAATGAATCAACAACTTCTTCGAGTATTTCTATGTGTTCAGCATAATATAAAACTGCATCGACCCATGTTCCCCATCGAGTTAACACTGGTGCAGGAGGAAGCCGGATATTAGGTGATGTTGATCTAAACAACTTAACTCTTTTAGGAGATTTAACAAAACTTCTCTTTGTACTGGACACAAATCTATCTACCAATGGGAAAGATTCACGTATTGTCTCAGAAATGCAACGAAGAGCGTGTGCCAAGCAAGTTATATGAATTAAGTTAGGAAAAATACCTTTCAGAGTTTGTGCTTATTTTACCATATTATACAGATGAAAAAAAGAATAAAAAACCATAAAAATAATTAAAATATGCAATATAGGGGCTATAGTATTGATATATTATGCATTTATCAAAAATCAAGAAAATATGCAGTTATATGCACTATAAAATCATGTCCAAATAACTGAAAATTCCATAATTGGTGCACATAATGTAAAAGCATACATTTTTAACCTCTATGAAAAAACATGCAAATGCATGAACTTCCTAGCCCTAGTGATTGCATTCCAAGCATAGACGAATACTTACGTGAATCAGTATTAGCCCTCTGGAGGAAAAAAATATTACGAAATCTATTTGGTGCAATATTTGGAACATAAAAACATTGCCTTAGGTTAGGATCGTCAATTGTATTATGTAGTAATTTGTAAAGGAAAAGTAACAAATGGCAATTTCTTCTGTATGATTGACGTTTGAACTCAAAGAAGTAAAGCAATGACTCATACGATATAAACTTAGGAAAATAATTGTAAATGCTTGAAAAACACATACCTTAGGAATTTACATTGTAAATATTTTTGATACAGTTGCACGGTGAACAACAAACAGTATTCTGAATGTTGAATATGATAAACCAATCTTTAGTTTGGTTGTTTGTTTTTAAAACTTCGATAGATTAAAATATTCTCCTCATGAGCCGATGTAAATGGTTTCTAATATGAAGGTGACTGACTTTTAAACATTCCTTGTATATAGCCGCTGCAGAATGCCAGTTGATCATTTACAGCTGTGTCAGTAAACACGAAATAAAAACAACATGCATTTCACGCAAACGATTAGTAGAACATAATTAAAAATAAATGGCAATGCGTGTAATCGTTACCGTTCGAATCAAATGGGCTCATTCGTATCACAAATTGACTCGTAATATAGGGTATATGGGACTGAATGCTGTTTCAGTATCTGTACTCTGTGTCGAATAAGTTTGCGCCAGCATGTAGAAATACAAAGCACCACTCACCCTCTTGCTTGCACGCATGTTGTGACGATCCTCTCCTGCTAACTAGGCAATACTAAGTGAGAGGTGTCACAGTGAAAGAGATTTGACAAGAACGATTTTGACAGGAAAAGCTGTTCCCTTAATGAGGGTTCTTCATTGTACTCAAGGTAGCGGCCTTGGATCATTTTAAACCAATAACGCTATCTCTTTCTGCCACCTTATTCCGCACCGACTCTAGTATGTAAAGGCCGGAGGCGTTTGTGTATTTCTATAAGTATACTCCGCATGCACTTCACTGTTATCGCTCGCGCATGTAAACAACTGCAGGTAGGTACAGCCCACAGATTATACCAGATCATCAACTCTGTGTTAGGAGGTGATGTCATAAATGGCGCTGATGTTTCGACCGGTGCTTTTGCGAACTAACGATTCCGTCGGTAATGCCATACGCCTCTATATCAACCGAGCTGCGCTAGCCACCTCCTCTACGCTAGCATCATGTGCCGATTTTCTTTCGTAGTCACAACTCCCGCACTCGTGAATAGCTTATGGCTCTTTTCGAATATTCACATATTAGTCTAATACGCATTACGTGAGCTACGTGGAAGCCATATGCGGTAAACGATTCTTCTCCACGTAGCTGATGTAACGCATATTGAGCTAATATGTGACATGTGCTGTAAACAATTCATGAGTGCGCGAGATGTGACTTCGAAGGAAGTTCAATTAATTCCCGAATATAAGATCGGCAAGAACAAGCCACTTCTAAACTTGACATTTTTTCTATTATGAATAGTTGTCTTCAATTATGCAATTTTTTTACACAGTAAATTAGTAGTAATGTTGAAACAAACTTCTGAAAGATAACCTTAGTGACCAAGAAATGAAAAACTAAATAGATACATGTAAACTCTAAATGAACATACACCAACAACTATGTACAAAAAAACAGCACTATCTATTGCAAAATGAAAACAAAGAAGTCATGTTCATGTTTATGTTTAATAAGATTTTGAAAAGCAATTACACTTTAATGTATACATTATTGTCTGCACAAGTTTACAAAAGAATGTATTAAGAGAAAAATCTGAAATTTCAGATTGCCGCACATGGCATTCATAGTTTATTAAGACGTTTAAAATCAGTACATGAGACAGTGTCAGCAACCAAGCAGTATGCATACATACCAGGTGAGTCAGCTGCCCCTTATTCTCGAGTTGTATGCAATCCGCATTTTATACTCCAACATGAAAACATCGACCCCATTACTGGGTTCTACCCGCGTATTTAACATGGATGTTTAACACTCAATGAAATTAGTGCTAATATAGTTGTTATTACATCGCCTTTTAATATATTCGTAATTAGACAGCTGATGTTTGCACTTCTGCAAATGCTCACTGGAACCAGCGAATATTACATCTTAAACGGTATGCTTACCTCACACGTTACTAGGCAGCTCAGTTGGAACAAGCGCAAGACTCCGAAGTAATCTGTCTGCTATGAAGGTGGTTCGAATCACCTGCATGTTCTAATTTTTTTACCGTGCAATCCTCACAATTTACAAATTATTATTCTGAAAACTATTATATTTATTTTTATTGCTTTATTTATGTTTTATGGCAATGTTTGATGTTTCTTTATTGGCGAACTACAATTAGGTAGCTGTTTAAGCATATCCATAGGTAGGAGCAATTGAAATGATCATTTATACACAGGGTTGTACAGATCTACAAGCCACTGTAATACGCTGAGGAAGGGTTTCTGGATTGTCCAGCTCCTCTGCATAAATGCGTTCTTTTAAATAACCCCAGAGAAAAAAGTCAAGGGGTGTCGGATCAGGTGATCTGGCAGGCCAGGGAACTGGTCCCTGTCTTCCTATCCAATGACCAGGATGTGCAGCATTCAAATGATTGCAGACGATCCTCGACCGATACAGAGGAGTGCCATCGTGTTGAAACCACATCGTCATTCGCTCCTGCAGTGGCACATTCCCTAATAATAAGGGGTGAGCTACAGAGGAACTCCAGGTAGCGTGCTCCTGTTACATTCCCCTCGAAGAATAATGGCTCAACAAGGTGGTCTCCCAAGATTCCACAACAGACATTTACACCCCACTGCTCTTAGAATGCGGCCTCCCTTACCCAATGAGGATTATCAACGATTTCCAGTTCCATTGTTGTGGAATCTTGATTCGTCAGAATGGATGCGAATCCCGCATCACTTGCTACTCGCTCCAGCAACCATTCACAAAAGAATTCGGGCTTCGAAATCTCTCCCGTGAAGTGCTTGGTGTAGGTGCAAACCATAAGAATGGAACTTATTAGTGTTCAATATTCGCACTACAGAAGACTGGCTGATGTTCACCTCCTGAGCAACTGCCCGTGTACTAGTATGCGGATTGCTCTGGGTGGCATTCAAAACTGCTTCTGCATTAACACCCGATGTTGCTGGTGCGTGTCTATGAGGAGGCATTCTTGCAAGTGATGCTGTTACACGCAGGCGCCTTTCAACATTCCGGAACCTGTTTGCTGTTGTTTGTCTATTCGGATATCTCTCCTGAGATATTTTCTCCGGTGTATTTGTTCTTACTTTTCCGTAGATCAAAAGCATATGTACGTACTCGTCTGTCGAATACATAATGAAGGACTGGCACAAAATATTGTGCGAGAGCATACGTGTGGAGAACGCAACACAATACATCATGCCAGTCCAATGACGCAGAAGTCATTACACCTGTTCAATTACAAAATGCAGACAACCAAAAACGATTTAAATTATGTCCTAAACGCTCAGGGACTTTAAAATCAGATTATTGTGAATTCGGTTTCCAAGTATTGATGAGCATAAAAAAAGTATTTACACTACAGAGACTCGAATCTATGACATTGGGGCTTAGCGCAGAGGACCCGTCACAATCCTATTCAGCTATTTCGAGACTTAACTGTAAGCGCGTACCGCGTTCAATAGTAGGACATGAATGCCTGGCGTTATGCCATTGCCACCTCGCGAGTTTTCGGGCTTGATTTAGCCTTTTAAGACAGTTTTAATCATTTGCTGGGCATTCTAATATTATTACTTAAATGACAAAAGCTGTTATGCATATTAATTGAGATGTACGAGGCGTAGTTCGCGCAAAAATGTAAATAAACTGTTATTTAATAATATGTTCGTTTTGACTGTACGGGTCCATGATGGATGAGGCGTGTCTCTAAATTTTTCCTAACTTTTGGCAGCCAACCCCTGCTCTAAGTACAAGAATCCACCATTTTCTTTTTAGCTGACGTTGTTAGCGTCACCATTTGATAGGTCCAATTTTTCCGAGGCGTTTACTGAATTACGTTGCTGTGTATACTCGTTTGTAAAATCGGCTGGAAACCGGAATTCGCTCTCAGTAAACGAGCCGTATGTTTTTGAGGTGTACTTATACGAGGAGTACGTTCTGTCCCTTAAACCGCTGTTGCTCTCAATTTTGCGCATTCCTCTCTTTAAGAACGTTAAGCAATACATTTTAGTAAGCGCAAAATTGGACTAAGGCGCACATGCCGTTCGATGGGTGGCCTACCTTCCAAAAAAATAAGGATCGGCTGACTCACCTGGTATAATGCTATCCTAGGTAGGTGCTGCCAAATCCAATTATGCTCTCCTGAAACAAACAACAGGACACAGTGCAAATAATTCATCAGTATTTCATATAGTAAATTTCAAAACAATATCAAGTCCCACCGCAATCAAAATTTAGTTTGGTACGATTTCCTACTCTTAGTGTGTATTCTGTAGTACTACTGACACATTTTAGATCCTTATGCTTTTTCCTTGTGGGAATTGGATTGCCGGAATAAATCTTATTCTTTTCACAAAACTGATCAGTTCAAAACATGTTAAAGTCTAGTTTCTAAGCCTGCTTGATACAGCACACATTTGTTGTATATTGTTGGTGTGACTTGCCTGCACACTGACTGTTGATTTTGTGTATGTGCCCTGGGTGTTTGAATCTGGCTGGGGCTGAGGATTTTCAGGCATAAAAATCTCTCAACTACCACAGCTTCCTTCAGAAGGGAAGTATTCTGTGTTGTAAATATGCAGCACAAAAAAGAACTCAAGCCTAACTAAGGAGGCCTCTGAGCAAAATTAAGCAATCTGTCATTCCCAATATAGAATTCGACACTGAGAACTATATTAGTTAAAGTGCATCCATAAAAAAACTAAATTCTTCTTGTATATATCTCTAACACAAGAATAGCATTGTTGTAATTACACCCCAAACTATTAAATGATCTCGACCAAAAACAAACTGTCAAATAGCTGTCATTTTAGTCCTGAAGATGGCCATGGAGAGTATAATGGCCGAAAGCTCGACCTTCATAAGTTTAACACGGCTGATCACCCGTGAAGCTCTTATCACTGTCAAATAGCTATTATACTTCACCTAGTGCAATTTCAAAAAGTATATTTACATTTAAGTGTTCATAACCCAACACAATGACAAACATTCTGAATAAATTGAGCAATTAATAACTGTCTAAGAGTATATCTAAGATCATTGATTACTTATTATTTACACTTTTACGGCTAAAATTCTGTTTCTGGGCCATAGGAAAACTCAGTTTACACCTGTGCTGCAAATATAATTTTAATGCAACACAGAACCAAATACAATTGTAACATCAGCTGTATGAGTATTAAAAAGAAAACTGATTTAGCTGGCCCATCACTAACAATAAAATATCCTGATACTTCAAACACATTCTCTCTTCATTCTCAGCAACTATTATATGTTCATTACTCAGCGACACAGATCAAAACTACTTTAATTTTGTAAATGCAACATTGTAGTATCACTTATTTACCATAAACTTGTTTCTTTATTTCAATATTTTTATTTATGTCGATGTCCACGGTCCAACATTGTGGTCCAAAGCATTTTATACAACAAAAGAGCATCGTGGGACATCAAGAGTTGGATACAATTTTGTTGTACACAATTTATGTTCTATTTTTTGTATCCAATGTAATTGAGTTGCATCTAATTTTTTCAGCCAACAACTTGAAAATAGCCAACCAACGTCAGTAACAAAGCAATATGGCAGACTGCACAGGCAACATGTAGTCAGCTGTTTTATATCTACGACTCGTGGTTCTTTTAATGTGATGGGTATATTAATAAAACGTTTAAACCTTTTCTAGAAGATTCATTAACGATTTTCCGTGACCATTAACATATATCACTGAGGTGGTCATTACATAGCCAAATTTCATAAATAATAAGAAATCCAGTTAACTATGTTCAAATTTTATGTTATGAAATGAGTTCAAATCTCCTGTCCATGCATACTAAGATTAAACCCATATTGTAACTTATCTCTTTCGCACTATAATAGTTTCTCATACTTGTGTCCTGGTGGGTAATATTGCCTTCTACAGGATGCAAAAGGTTGAGAAATAAAGCTTCGCCAATTTGTAGAAAATTGCCATAATTTCCCGGTTCTTGTAACCTCAATTCGTTCTGTAGCAGACCCAATATACCTTGGCCCGTGTCCTGTTCTCATGACCGTGACCACCAACGTCTTTTACTTCTAATACACCTTTTCTTCCTACCCAGAGTTGTATAAATGTATCCTAAACGTATACTTAATGTAGCAATCGCTAAATGAATATTTGCTTACGCCATGTTTATTTTTCACACTTGCTACGTGAACTGTCATTTGTATTGAACCAAATGCATTACAATGTGACAGACACCGTTACGTTTGTGTACAATTCAATTGGATACAAAAGGCTTGGTCAAAAAAGTTGGACCGTGGGACACCGGCTTTAATCTCATCTCAATGGTTCTTCAAAGGAATGACTTTCTTTGTGAAGATACCACGAGCTATGTACCAGCAACATCACAACAATATTAAGATAGTGCAGACTGAAATATTGCTACAACTTATGAAGTATGAATACCAGATATTTTACCACATCTTTCTTTGCTGAAGTTTGTAAATTTAAATGATTTCCTTGATAAAACGACAATATTATTTTACAAAGAACTTTATCTTAGCATGTGATTCTAGGCCATGTCATAAGCTGTACCCACAATATTCAGATTGTGTGCACTAATCTCTCACAGTGGCAAAATTGAAGAAAAAATAATTTACTAAAGATGTAGCAATGAGTCTGTCATTAGGTTATGACAGCAAAATGGAAAATGTATTAAATATAACTTATTTCAAGTGACAAATGAAGGAAATTTGTGCCATAGTACTGAAGATGCACTGCAGTAGTTCATTTTATAATATGCACAGTTCTGAAATTCAGAGAATGCAAAAGTGAATTAAAATTAAAATGAGAAAGAAAAGGCTTTCATTTCTAGTCTTAACAACTACAAAGCCTAAATAGGGTTCCGAATGGACTTTTGTTGTTGACTCATAGTTCACGAACTATCAAGTTTCTAATACTAGTTATTATTAATGTTATCATTCATAAGCAGAGTAGATTCAAACTACAGTTGATTTGCAAAAACTACTATTAGTTAAGTCCATACAAACACAGTTCTATATTGAAAATATAGCATTGCAGATACATTACAACTCAGGCTATATCATGATTTAATTGAGGGCAATTTACATTTATTTAATACATGCATCATACTTACCAGCGACCTTGTTGTTGTTGTTGTAGTGTTTAACGCCCGCTTTTACTACTACGGCACCGCAGGCGGTGACACTGATGATACATGAAGATGGAGCACCGGTGGAATGAGATGGCGGGGGAAACCGGAGTACCCGGAGAAAACCCGCCCTGACGCCGCTTCGTCCACCACGAATACCACATGCGGGTCCCTGGGATCGAACCCGGGCCGCCTAGATGGTAGGCGAACGCGCTAACCGCTCGGCCACGGCGCCGCACCAGCGACCTTGTGACAATAGATTTGCTTCCTCTTGCTGCTCATACACTCTAGCACATCTTTAAAGTCTTGCGAGTTTTACAAATACCAGAATATTCTTTCCAGATTTATTTTCGCTTCGCTTCCTTTAATATCATCACAGAACGTTAACCATGTTTCAAATCAAAATCACTTTTAAACTACGTCACTGCGTGTCGCATCGCCAGCTTACACTCCATTAAATTACGAAACTATCTCTGTAATGTAAGCACATTCGGGATTGACTCAGTTTGGACATTCGGTCATTCGTCTTATTGTTTGATTTTATTCCTTCGTTTTATTGTTTTGTTCAGAATTTCCTATTAAACTGTTTCATAATACGCCACTCCTATAACGACAATTGGCATCACTGATACTTGCTATACCTCCATTGACATCTGGTAAAAAGAGACATCTTTTGACAGCGGCCTGTTATAAAATTGACGTGCAGCGCTCGAAATGTACCTACCGTTCTCCTCGGAACTATTGGGAACATCGATGCAGGGCCGCAAGTGGCTATTCCAGTCGGCAGGCACTGGTACAGCCTGACCATGAAAACCGCCTCACTGCAGCACAACCTGCAAGCATCATCAACTATGCATTCTGGAATTGCACTTAAATGTTTATACATACTACTGTTTATTAACTATAATATCGTCACAGAATGCATTACAGCGGGTTACAATGTACATTCGTAAATTATTAAATGTTTCATTTTGACGCCTATCACTGAAGCAGTTTTTAAACACTGAAAAACTTCTTTCTACTTCACACTATGTCAGAGGTGCAAATGTAAAGAATTCCACTCTCATCTGGCGTGTTTTCCTTCTTACTCATTGTCAAAATTTCATACACAGCCTGATAACTAATATTTTTGTTCAGAACTTTCTGGAATTTAGCTTTCACCTTTTCGATACCATGCACAAGAGGTATCCTATTAATTGAATTAGCTAAGTCATGTTGTGTTTATGCTCTTGGACATTTCCAAACACGATTTTTCTAATTGGTTAATAGCTTTGGGCAACACCGTAAACTTGTTGGATATGAACTGAAGATTTTCAGATAGCTCATGCGACATCAGAGACTTTGCAATTACAAAGCAACAGTCGCGTTATACTACACCTTGACCTTCCGTCTGCATACACTTGCAAGGCAATGCTTCACTAGTTCGCAGGATACTACGTTACGTTGTTCTCGACTCTTGCTTCTAGTGTTGCAGTTGTTTGCACATTTGATGGCTGTGCTGTACTTCTGACGTCATTCATACTCTGAGTCCAGCTAACCTGTATCGCATGCGAGCGCACATCCCTCCGGCCTTTACTAGTATATAGCCAACATGTTATTGTCCGATTTGAAACTACTAGTTAACCGTGTATTGTAATTAAAGCGGATAGTCGTTACTTTTTATATGTGTAGGATGATGCATAAACATACACCTGTGAATTATTATCAATGAAAAGAAAAAACATCATATGATTAATAAACAGTGCACTTTGTTCGTGCTTTTTGCGATTTATTGCTTATTCCTACATCGTGTTAATCTATTTCTGGAAATGTTATGGCATTCATGACCAGAATCAAGTTATACATAACCATAGGTGTTTTCACGTCATGAAGGCACTATGGGCTCTTATGGGCCATGCTTTTCTTATGGAAGAATCAAGTGCGCCGTTGCCAAATGTGCGTGTTTTAAAATGCGACTATGATAAAGTATGAAGATGCATTTCGGTGTGAAATGTGTCGAAGAATACTATGGTATGCACGATAAACTTTTATATAATTGTACATTTTTTTAAAATAATAAAATCTAAAATTTTGTTGAAAGCAGATTATTTAACATCTTTCTCACTCTGAACGTCTAAACTTGGTTTTAAACCGAAATAATTGCAATGAAAAAAATCGGGATTATTCGCTTGCTTTTATAAGCCACGTTGGCATTTAGATTATATCAATATGTCTAAACATATATTTTTTTTAAATAATAAAGTTTAAAATAAAGTGTTAGGATTCTTCGTTTAGACAGTGGAAAATGTCGCTGGCTAATTCTCGTTCTTTAAGTCCACGTGAAAGCTTCCAGCGACAAAGTTGTTGAGGAAATAAGGAAATTATTTTTTATAGACATATAGAACATCTCCAGTGGAAAGACATCCATGAATCACCATTTAAAGGCAAATGTTTGTAGCGCGCAAGGCACACGGAACCCGGTCCTCGTGTCTTGGAGATAACCAGATGTGGTGTGACAGTTGAAGGGCCGGTAAGGGATTGTACTTCAGTGGAGGTTTTCAATAGGTTTCAGGAATCTGAGGTGTGGGCGAGTTTTACAAGTTCTCTGGTAATCGTGTGCATTGCAGTTAGTGATCAGTGCACAAGGGATCGCAAAAAAAGGGGGCGAAGTTATTAAAAGTGGCGAGTTAAGAACAAATCTCAGGTGTTTGATAACAATAATAGTAATAATAATATAACTAATAATAACACTAGTATTAATGATACTAATACTAACAACAATAATAATACTAATATAATAATACTAAAATTAAGAATAATACTATTAATAGCAGTAATGATAAAAATAACTCTGATAATGTTAATACTCACAATAATAATTAATAATAAACCTGGTTGTGAGCAAAACCGTGGTAATCGCGGTGGCGCAACATACGTGGCAACGCTGCACTGATTCTCCATAAGAGCCATTGTGCCTTCATGATATGAAAACTCCCATAGAAGTATACGCCTGGGAGTATCTGAGAAGCTGTGGTCTGCGTGTTTGTGGACGAAATCTCTGGACGAGAAAACTTCAGCAGACCAGTCTGTGTGTGACATACTGTGACTGTTTTCAGTGTCAATCATTGAGTTCTCACTGTTACTTCGTTAATGTCATCTGGTTCAAATGTATCTGTCACTTCACCTTCGTAGAGACGTAACGAAATACGTACATCGTGCCCTCTTCCTCCGCACCGTTCACACAAGAGCTCTCTAATCTATTGCAGTAGTAACACTCAATGCACGCCACAACAGTCGACACAAACTCGCTCGGAGAAACGTATCGTGAATACGGTGGCTTATGCGTAGCCGCTGTAATTTTCCTCGGAGTTCTGGAATGATCTAGAGGTGGTGTAAAAACTGCAGAACAATCCTGTTCTCTCGATGGCGTTTGTGATGTTCACTCTGAGTGGGAGGTTATCCCGCCGGGTTATCTCTTTCACGGCCACTTGGTCGTCGGTGCCTTTTACCGATAACGGATGCCAACAGCTGCGTCGCAATGCTCCTAATTGTAGTTATGACATCCAACAAAACACCGGTCTTTCGTGATTTTCAGGATAACACATATCGTGTCAGCAACTGTATGATCTCAGATTTCCAAGTGTAAATTCTACAAAATGACAGTGCGGCGCCAAAAATACAATGTGCGAGACATACCTTTCCTTTCTGTCTTTTTTGCCTGTCTCAGTGTTAAGATTTTTCAAAAGTTTATTTATTTGAATTTATTAGCCTAACGAAGTTAGCTTTTAATAAAGGCATAACTTTCCGAACTTTATTTTTTGGAAGTTGTAATTTCGGCATTCTTTATAGTACTTTGATTCCCTAACTAAAAATGTCACAGTGCTATCTGCTAAAAATGAGATGTCCACACTAACTCAAAAATAATGCGGAAGTATAACGTGACGCAGCACAATCAGTTCCTTAGAAACTGTTGTTCGTATCTTATATTAGACGGAAAAGATCGGATATTCACATTATCTGAAGTGAAAGCGGTCATTTGTACTATTTGCATGCCAGCAGAATCTCTGATTATTATACCTTTTGCTTCGAAGATCGGCCAATGCAGGGGCGGTTCCTTTGTACGTGCTACCGTTTTTTTTTTATTATTTTTTTTTTATTTTTTTTTTTTTTTTATTTTAAATTAGCGTCCTCCAACATTGTGTCATATCGGACGACGCGTGCTACCTTGCAGCAGCACGCCAAACAATCTCAGAAATAAGCAACTTTAAATATTTTACAATGCTTTAGTTGTAGACGGGCTCTGATAATGTATAATGTGAGCTATTTATTACTAGTAGTGTGCTGGACAGCAGCACGGAAGATCGTTGTAAGATAGTAATGTTATAGCTTTGCTCCTCCACTCCCTTGCACCGCCTACTCTGCCTTCGCAGTAATTTACACTGTACCGTGCTGCAATCAGTGACGCACATTCCGCTAGTCAGTTTGCTTGCACGTGTGCAGTTATTCTCCTCTCAAGCACCCGTGTTAAATAAAACTCGTGGGAATGAATTCCGTGGACTCTGTTAAAGGATCCATTCTCTACTCGATCCTTTGAAGAAAAAATTCACGTTAAAGTACTTGTAAGACCTACTCCTGATATTAGCATTCTTCAGACAGCCAAGGGAAGAAAAGCTACTGGTACTCACATAAGAAGTTTCCATAGTGACATTTTTGCAAAATATTCATGGATGTGCGGTTGTGAAATTAGAAATGCCCTTTTTATATTTCCGTGCCAGTTCGGAAGTGATGTTTCCTGGTGAAAAAGTGGCATAAAGGACCTAGGCCAGGGACCGCCAACTGACATGCACGGTGTCCCTATACAGTTCGCACGGCGCGGGCGTGCCTGGTCGTTGCTGCCGAGTGCTAGGGAGATACGCCAGTGGCGTCCGTATTCTGCGCTTGCGTTACCATTAAATAATTAAGGACAGAGCAGTAGTGAAGGAACAATTCAGAAACTGTATAATACGTGGTTTAATATCTCTCTGGTACTTGGTATTACATTATAGATAAAACAACCCAATACCAGTAAGATTATTATAGCCTTCAATTTTATACAACCAAATGATGGCATATAACAGCAATATTTTAACTATAAGAACGAAACAGTACTTTGTGGAAATTACCACAATTTTGATCCTGAAACAACTGAAAAATATAAAATAACAAAATAATATTTACTATACAGTGCTAATATTACTCAGAATACTTCATATTAAACGAATATACACGTTTCAATTAAGAATTTTATACATTCAGTTTTCGGTAGACACGCTTCCCTTCTGACATCTTTTGGTTTTCACAATATTTGCCACATTTGGAGACAATGAAACACAACTCCGGACCCTTAATACACACTTCAAGATATGATCACAGATGTTGGCTCTCTGAGGGTTTTTAATTCGTTTCATAGCAGAAAATAAGGATACATAGGTCGAACCACACCGTACGCCTGTGTAATCGAGGGAAGAAATCTCCTGTAGAAATCTAGCAAACTTCCTGCTTCTGTAACTGTCAGCTAACTCAGTGTCACATTTCAAGTTAATAAACTCCAGTTGAACATCTTTGCGAGTATCACCAATATTCATGCTAAATGGTGTAGCGAATAAATCAAAATCCATTTTTAAGCCCGTGAGACCGTGAAATCTTTCATCAAACGCACGGGAAAGCATGTGCAGATTATCAACATAACATCCCAATTCTAGGGAGTCACAATCACGATTCTTGTCGTTTTCCAACCTGGTAAAACGACAAGGATCACCATTTGACAATTGACGTTCCCATAATGACAGCACATTTTTAAAAGCTTCAATGCTACAGAACATATCTGTGATTAATTTGCTTTTCCCTTGAAGTGAAACATTCAAAGTATTCAAATGTTCACTTATATCGGCCATAAATGCAAGATCACATTTCCACATAACATTCATGAGCTCTTAAATAGGTTCTCCGCACATTTCCATGAACAAACGTATCTGTTTAAAACCTTGCCTGGACTGAGCCACCTAACTTCTGTACGATACGGCATATCACCATACTCATGCTCCAAATCTTCTAAGAAGCTTTTAAATTGTGTGTGTTTTATACCGTGGGATCTCAGTTTGTTTAAAATCTTCACAACCAGACTCATTACATTTATATTCAGTGTTTTGGCACATAAGTTTTCCTGATGAACTATACAATGAACTGCTGTTATTTCTCCTGCTAGTTTATTTTTCAGGAGGCTCACAAATCCGTTGTGCGAACCAACCAAAGCTGGGGCACCATCGGTGGCTACCGATATGAGTCTATCCCATGGAATCCCTGCATTCTCCACAACTTCTACTACACAATTCAGAATGCCTGATCCTGTTGTTGTGCCTTTTATTGGCACCAGACCTAGCATTTCTTCCACAACTTCCAAATGTTCATTTACTCCACAAATAACAATACATAATTGAGCCATACTTGATAAGTCTGTGCTTGTATCAATGGCAATAGAGAATGCAAGAATTCTCTTGCTCTTTCAATAAGCTGTGCGAAATGTTGTCCACCAGATCTTGAATTCTGCGTGAAATAGTATGAGGTGACAGACTGACATTCTCGAACTGGTGAACAATGACAGGGGTGAATTTACCTGCAGCTATAAGCATACATCATTTAATAAGTGGACCACCAGACAAACTACTAGAAGATCTGGTAATTTCTAGTGCTATTTCGTAACTCACATAAACTGAGGTTTCTGCCATTCCGCCATCCCCTTCTTCCTGTTGCTCTTCCTGCGATGTGATCTTTTATGTGAACTTCTGTATCTCTGCAGTGCGTTCTTGTTTTTCTAGGGCCGAATAATCATTATCATGCAATGTATTAAAATGTCGCTGATGATTAAATCGTTTCAGCACTTGCAATTTTTTCCTGGCAAATTAAACAAATACCACCACCACTGCATTCCAGGAAGAAGTACTCAGCTTCCCATTCAGGATTGAAATATTGTGTCGGCGTGGGTGCCATTCGCTTTAATGAGTGCCCTTCCATATCAAACTCACTCTGAAGTACGGACCGCCACTGCTAGGGAAGATACCGCTACCACTGCGAAGCACGAACTGAGGGAACACGGTGCTTGTAGCCCAGCACATGCACCGCGGCAAGCGAGTTGGCTGTGGCTGACCTAGGCCATTTAAATGAATATGCAAATAAGCATATATCGAGTAGAAACACTTGAGTAACGTTCTGAATCTCCCTCTTGGTGCAGTAAACATTGGTGTACAGCTTAGTTCTGCATATAGCGAGTCTCTCAAACTAAAAAAGGAGGAAATCGAAAGAAATGGGTATATTTTATGGAAGATAATAGACTGCATTCAGCTGTGTAGTGCATTTGAATTGGCATTAAGAGGACACGACGAGACAAAAGAATCTGAAAATTCTGGAATATTTTTACGACCTATTAACTTACTAGCTAGAGTCGACAGTGTTGTAAAAAATCACATGGAGACTAGTACCGTTGCTAAATGGACGTAAAAAAAAAAAAAACAGCAGAAAATGAACTGTTACATTGTATACAGGACGTATGCCACAACAAAATAAAAGAACTGAAGGAGACAAAATTTGTAGCCTTAATGGCAGATGAGACTACAGATGTGTTAGAACATCAGCAGCTGGTTCTCTGTATGATACGAGATTAACGGTGACATCTACGAAAGGTTTGGATTTTTTAAAAGCATAATTGACAGGCTGCCATAAAATTATTAGACTGTCTGCTTATAGAGTTAAACAGTCATTTCAAATCAACACCAAGCAGAATCATTGCACAAACATTTGTTGGTTCCGCTGTCTTGAGGGAAATAACATGGTGTACAATCTAAAATAAGAGGACATTGTCCTCTGGCACACTATGTACACTGTTATGTCCATCAGTTAAATATATTAATGCATAAACTTGCTTCGCAAAACAGATCACCAAGAGTGTTTTTCTCCATCCTGTCAGGATTTCCTGCTTTCTTCTCACGCTCGCCCCAGCGTGTCAATTCTCGGGGGGGGAGGGGGGGGGGGAAGCCGATTCTGCCAGTAGATGGAATTTTAAGTCCCGGACAATGAGTTGTATTTTTGAAAATAGAAAAGCACTTAAGTCTTCTTGTACTTGAGGCTTCATTTTCAGTAGACACGGGAAAAGAAGCAAGAGGGCTAAGACAACTTGCAAGACAGCGAATTTCTGTTCTGGTTAGATTTCTTTCACCGTTTAATGTCTCATGTTAATACCCTCTTTAACCAACTACAGATGAGGAAAACTGATTGCATTAAAGTTAGCCATTCGGTGAAAGACTTCGTGCAGATGATAGATGGACTATGCAAAAACTTGGATACTACCTCTACCGACGAAGATCAACATGGGTTTAAGCGGAAGCGATGGGAACTGCAACTAAATCGTTGACGCTAAAGAGGTATGCGATCGCCTCACAACAGAGAAGAAATGTCCGTTTGAGTCAATATCTCATCTTGATGTTTGTAAGCTCTTAGACACAGAAAATTTCGATTAATATTCGAGAAAATTTCCAGAGCATATTCTAGACTTACCTGTAATGACATATCCCATGTTAAACAGGAACAGAGCTTACAGTCGTTTACGAAGCGCCAGAATTTCATCATAGCAGTGGGCATTAACACTACTTAAGATGCTGTATTCGAACAATCTGATTGAAACTTTCGATGAAATAGTAAAACTCCTTAGGATTATCGTGACGATCCCTATGACTAAGACAGAACCGGAACGTTGCTTTTCTTCACTAAAGAGGATGAAGTGCTTCTAAGGAACACAATGAAGCAGGACTGACTATGGGCAATCAGCAAGTCTCAGTAGAAAATAATCTGGTTTCGAGCATCAAAGACTTAAGCACCAAGTTCATCAACATATTTGCCGGCATGAAAAATCGTCGGGCCGATTTACTACTATGATCAGAAACAGGTGAGTACGTTTATATTACCGCTGTACGAGCATGCAGCACGCTATCCGTTAAATCCACGAGCCGCCCCTGGGCCAATGGATCCTCATTTAACATCATTACCCATTATATTGTTTATCCAAAACAGTAAACCTATATGACGAATGTGGGGAAAGAGGAGCTTCTCATAAAAGTAGCTCGTCATCATGGTACTATAGGAATGAGGGCGAGTGTACTGCGTGAATAAAATACGTGTATGCGGATAGGAGGTAGGAGATGCTTCAGCTTCAGTGTATTACTGCGCTTTATGATTCAAATGCTGAAAGAGACTTTAGATAAATTTTAATTATGAGAAGCTATATATGAATCGTTACTTTCAAAATTTAATTTATGAACCATGTAAGTGTCCTCACCCCTGTGTACTATTTTATTATGTTCCTGGAATCACAATGGGAAGCACGATGGAGTGGCCTCATTTCGGAAATTACGATAAAGTCCATTTTACTAAATAATAGATACCAATATTTCTCAATAAAAGAATCCGTGTATTACAAACTGTTGGTAATACTGGCAAAGTTTTTGCTGTTTGTGCTGTTCTTGGAAGTGCGATAGTTGTAGATAGTGTCGTTGTTGAGTACCTTTCCGATACATTTGGCCGATTTGTCTAGCAGTACTATGTGGTGGGTACTGACTGACAATTAGGCCAGGTCGGTATGTTAACCAACTGCATAAAAATGTAAATATAAGGACAACTTCCACTTGGTACTTCATCTTGTAAACAGAACGCCCACTAAAAAAGAGCTGGACGACATGTTTGGCTCGTCCATGACACTAAGCTCTTAGGCATAGGTTATCATCATTAATCACCATTATCATTGGTCTTCGGACATGGGGACACCAAGTTCACGTTATATGCCTGCTATGTAAATATCAGCATTATAAAATAGCATGAAACGAAAAGAAATGTGTGCATGGATACCAAACAACTAAGTACAGTATTTGTACTTTAAAGAAAACTAAAAAGCCTGGAGTACAATTTTCAGTGAATAAGGTGCTGCTCATTTAGGAGACTGTGAGGACAGTTCTTAACGTTCTTCACTTGACGCAGAGATGTTGCTGCCAATATCAAGTAGCGAGAATAGTTTTCAAGTACGGTCTTATAAATTACCTTTTTAATATACTTACATTAACATACTCCAACTAATGTCTTATCGGACGATGGATGAATGAAATCGGTGAAACGATGCTCAAATAAGCCCGAGGTCCATAGAACTTAGTTAGTCGACATTCGTATTCTCGGGATAAGGAAAACAGGAAAAGAATCTTGTCTCACTCTAACCGATATTCGAACTCAAGATCTCTTGAATGTGAGGCAGACACGCCACCACCACATTACAGAGGTGGGCTTTTTAAATTACTTAATGTGCAAATGCATCACTTTTGCAGTGCTGCAAACTAAAGACGTTAGTTCTTTTTTTTCCGTAAATTAATAAAATATATCATGCAGGGATTAAATACTTCGTATCAAAAAATTTTAACGCAAACGGCAATAAAAACGAAATTTGGATTCCCCCTTCTTCACCATCATTTTCTGCAATGAATAAGTGTTTAACCGCGGCTGTTCCTCCAATTTTTATGATGAACGACCATTGCCCAGAGTGAAGAAAACCTCGTGAAAATCTATAATGCGGCGTTAGATGACAGAGGAATCAACATACGTGAGCTTGATGACACTGTCAAGATCTGAATAGATTGTGCCTGGAACATTTTGCAAGAGCATTTGCACACGAGAAAGCTCGCAGCGCGATTGGTGACGCATGTTTTAACCACCCTCTGAAACACATTCGATCGAACATGTCAGCCATGTTTGGACAAGTTCAAGTGCAACTCAACTGACTTTTTTCGACATTACACTACTGCTGACGCAACGTGGATTCATCACCACATGCCAGAGACGAAGAATCTGTCCAAACAATGAAAGCAAGAGGCTGAAAGCGCTTCAAAGAAAACCAGGTGTTTTCCATAAGGAGAAAAGGAAGGTCATTGTTTTCTGGGATCCCCAGGTTGTGAGTTGGTATAGGAACTAGAAAAGGAGCAGGTTCATCAACGAAGAGTACTCCGTAGAGTTTTTGGAGCAGTGAATTATGCTATGTAGGCCAAACTTCCGCATTTGTTAAAGCATTTGCTCCGGCACGCACTTCAAGTGTGATCGCAAAGTAGCATGAATAGTGCTTTCAACCTCTGCTACAATTACTACATTCACCAGATTTTGCTTTCAGTACCTTTTCCCTATTCCAAAGTCTGAAGAGATGGCTCGTATGTAAACCGATTTGCCTCGGATGCTGAGTTCATAAGTAACACAAACTTACTGTGCAGAACTGGAAATATCACATTATATGGAGAATATGAAGAAGTTAGTGCCATTGGTCCAAGCTTATAGAGTTGAAATGTGGAAAAAATAATTTAAAAATGGGCTAAAAATCTTGTTTATTAGGCCGAGAACATTCCGAGCCATCCTCGTACCGAAGCAGGTGTTAAAAGCAGTTAAAGCAAAGACAAATAAAGGAGACCAAGGAAAGTGTCAAATTTGATTTGTGGGCATAAAAATAGAAGAGAAAGTGAGTTGAAGAAAATTCCCTTACAGGTCTTTGTTCTCCTCTTTACCTACCTATCATCGTTGAAGCCACATTACAGGTGTCTTCCATCTGCTTCACAGCCATTCAAGGTTTACTCTAAGATTTAAGGGTAAAACGGCAACAGCTAAATTTTTGGAAACGTTATAAAAGTTTGCGAATGCTTCCGCTGTCCTGATTTCACCCATTTAAATATTATGTTCATTTGAGTTTTACATGCCACGTTTACTGTTTCATCAAGTTGAATAGAAAGTCTCAAGTCATTCTGAGTACCCAGTGAAGGAGTAATTTTATTGGGATGGAGTACGGTCACCAAGTTCTTCAGTTCGAAGCAGTTTTTCGAGTCTTTTTGCCGCAGATTGTGTCAAGCGTTCGATTAATGCTTTTTTAATCGTGCCATATTTGTCAGTGGCTGGCGGTGACGATAAAATGTCCTGTACTTCTGTGGCTAATTTTTCCGTTAAACTAGCCACCACATGACTATATTTTGTATTATCGGCTGTTACTTTGGCGAGAATAAGTTGACCTTCGAGTTGAGCGAACCAAAGCACCGGATTTTCTGTCCAAAAGGGTGGTGGCTTGACCGAAATATGGTTTATCACTTCTTGATCGTCAGTCGCCATGAGATTTTGGTTAGGTACACGAACTATAATCACAATGGAGGGGTAAAGTTGGCGTATATTGTGTAGATATCGTGATTCGTTCAATATAAAAATATATTGAATGCCTACTACAGGATCACGTCGGGGTCACCAATTTGTGGCTCAGGATGCATTCAATAAATTCAATAGCAATACTACACAACGTATTTATTACCAGCCAAGTAAACAAGTTTATGAATAACAATCGAAAAACAAAAGATTAACTAAAAGTATACATAGAGTCTTTGATGTATAAAATGGCATAGACCTCTGAACATATATGGAGATATCATGCAGGCTCATTTTAAGCAGCAGATTCAACAGGTTGGTGCTTGTTGGTGACAGTTTCATCATCTTGGTGCTCTTATGTTATTTCTTGTTTATTTAAAATTAATACCGGAGAAATAAATCTCCGAAGTATTGTCTGATTCAGATAAAACAGTCCCTCTGTGATTTACATGAGTTGATCTGCTAAGCAGTAAATTATGTTTCGAAGACAGGTACTTCATGTATTTTACCCAGTATTTTACATTTTTTTTTCCATTGGGATGCCCAAATCATACATTTCTTCCTTTAATGTTCAGAAACTTTTGAGCTAAATAAGGCAGATAGAGCAAACCATTTGTGTTTCTCAGAACATTTGGTTAGCCAAGTGATCCTCTTTAATTAATAAATGTTGTTCGTTTAGCTTTTAACACATCGCTGTTCATATAATACGCTTCACATAGGAGTTGTGAATAGGAAGTTCAAAATATGTCAGTCTGGCAGACATAATTGAGTCATGCTGCGCATTGTGACGCTGCATATATCAAGAAAAGAAAAATTAGCTTTACAACATAAGCATGTATTGCTAGTATAGTATGCGCCACGCAGCTTGTCTAGGGCTGGATGCCAAGCCTACGCGTATTTGTTAGGATCGCCTAAATCTGACTGGTGCAATTTGGGCTAACCTCACAGAACTTCCTACTTCACAATGCATAATATTTTCACAAGAATGTAGTACCCACCCATTTTCAATGAAGAAGCACGTTCATGGTAAACTAACATCACAAAAGCAACAAAAAACTTATAAACGTAACCAACATTTTTACTTAATAAGGAAAATAATGAAATGTATACATATATATTTACTTCCCATTTTAGTTGGAAACTTAGCCTATCATGTTCTGAACCAGTCTCAAGGTTCGGTGATACACTGGATGTTCCAACGCGTAAGCCGTTTTCAAGGTGGACATCAGTTATCCCCTCCCTCCACCTCTCTTTCTTTGGATTTACTCCACTTCATGCGTGATAAGAGTTGCTCACATAGATACGTGCTGCCAAATAACGTCATCCTCCCATAGTGAAAGTAAATGGGTTATAGTACACATAAAAACCTGTAAGCAGGCGTTCTTAAATACTTTTTTCAAAGGCACATCCTGCTGAAGTTAAGTAGACTCAGTTTGAAAGTTATTAGCACTGCTCCCGCCAATGCTGAATGGCGATAAGAAAATGCTGAAAGGTACTTCGTCCATTCTGAAGTGGGCTAAATATGACATTAAAGTCTTCAAGCAAATCAACCAATGAGTCCGCGTAGAAAGGGAAATTACAGGATTATTTATCCTACTGCGGCAGGATTAGGTAGTAACAGGCATTTTTCTTTCTAATCTGATTTTCCTACAGACTCAATTTCTTTTGATAGGATTTCACATGCTTGTGATGCTCGTGAGCCAGTTAGTATTGTGTTTGCAACTTTGAATTGAACTCATCCAAGTGACAGGTAATATCCATAAGAAATGCAAGATCACACAGCCACTTTTTATCGGTTAACTGTGCCACAGATTTTCCTTTCATGTCCATGATAATTGCTGCCTAATTCATCAGAGCACAGAAACATCGCAGCGTTTTTTCCTTGCTAAAACACTGTTCTTTTGAATAGTAGCGGAGATCTTTCTTCGTTGCCAGTTCGTTTTCAGGTGTTTTAAATGGTGGGTGAGAGTTCTTTCGACTTCAAATATTGACACAATATATCACTCAGTAGCGGCTGGTGGGAAAAATTCGAGGTGGGGTAGAAAATGTGTCCCTGATTATGGCAATTAAAATATCTTAACCTTCCACTTTATATGTAGGTGAATTCCATTCTCCCGGTTTTCATTCTTGCAAACATATCAACAACCCCTGTGTTGAAGCCTGGAATCGCGTTTTTGTTCGTTAAGGACGCAATCAATTGCCAGGATTATATCAGCACTGCCGGTCTGCCGAAAATTCGCCCTGCATGCCAGTAAATCACTGATATGGTACTGTCGCATTCAAGCACACTTAAAATCCTTCGGTATGGTCTAGGTTGTAGCACGCGACTTCTGGGTCAGTTGGTTAGCTGCCTACAAATTGACAACACTGCTAATGCATTATGTCTTTTCTGGCCTGTGGTGTTGTGTAAGCAGGTTTTTATTCTCTTAAGGGTTGAGAAATGTCTTTTAATCTCAGCTGCGACCATGGGAATTGTAAATATAATCTTCAAAAGCTTCACTGTTTCTGGAAACACTAGATTCAGATCGTTTTCAACTAGAAACAGCAATGGAGAAGTGTCACCTGATACTCTTCGAAGTCTTTCTTCAAATAACGTACTTGCAATTCTGTTTTGAGCCCGCTTTTGTTCCCGTAAGCCATTATCTGAAAATGATTTGCTGAATTTCGCACACCTTGTCTTTCCAACATTTATTATCATGTCGCACACTTCAATGACACTTATTTTGTTGTGAGTAGGCCGTTTAATATTCTCGTCAGAACGATTTCTTTTTGAAGCTGGTTCCTCACTAGGCCCTTCAATTATTGCACATGGAGATTCACACATACTTTCTCTAATTTTGGTGACGGATGCTATGAAGGTGAACGACAGTTGAGTCAACTTTTTTCGTGAGTTTGACCGAAAAACATATCAATCAGTAGTATTGCCTTATGAAAAAACTCCAGCCAGAACATAAAGTTCTCATCTTTAAGATGCCTGATGAATTCAGATGCTTGAGAGATTGTAGTTCTATCAATAAAGGTTTCACAGTTTTTATCTTTTTTCCCCAATACGTTCAATTAGACCATCTTTATTTTCATGAACTCTGTTTACAATTCACCTAGTAGATGAAGATTAGGTCATCCTTTTCTCTCACTTATGTTCTCTCTGCTGACTGGTTGAAAAAATAGTCCTGTACCTTTAGTGCTAGAAAAAAATATCAATTTCGTAGAGGATGAAGTGGCACCTTGCATTATCGGTTGTTCTGGTGGGCGTAACAGTGGATACAATTTGCTGCAGGGTAATGCTCTTCAACCTTCCCTGTACATCCCAGTTGATCTACGAGTACTTATCGCTGATGCACCACCATACCCCTCTGCAATTTATGTGCCACTTTATCGATACCTAAGATTTTTAGCTCCTTTATTATGCAAGCTGATATGCCATCGGGGCTTCTGTTATTCAGAGTAAATAAACCCCCAAGACGTTCACAACTTCTCCTTTTATCTTATACCTGAATGCCATTGTCATTTGTATTATACAACATATACCTGCCTTGTCTCATTAATTTGAATATATACTATCCTCATATATCTTAAATAATATAACGATCCCCCTCAAGAATGGCAGCCAATATATCTTGAAATTCATTGGAATACTTTATAATTTTCAAAATGTTCCCAGTGTTATGTCCAAGGAAGCAACAAATTGCACTAACCCTCGAAAAATGCCAAGATTTTTACTTTCTTGGCTTATACATTGAATGCTTTTTTTGTTTTCTCACCTAGAAGGTTTAAATCTGAAACACCACTAAGTCGCCCAGACGTCGGAACTACCAAACAGAAGAATGCATTGATTTCTTCACATCCACCATCCACATTTATCGTATATTGAAGGACTGAATTTTTTATTCTAATTTCTTTGTTTTGTGTGATGTGCAAGTTGAATTGAGAGATGAGGTCTTGGCTGTCCTAACCTTTTCATTTCTAGCCTGTCCTGAAAATATATTTGCTATATTCTTAACTGTATTCATTTTGACTAATCCAAAAGTACAAACAAGCACGCTGGGAGACTGGTACTCTCTGTAAGCAGCCTGCCTACGACCTTGCACAGATTATGAGGGTCGCTCAAGCTATTCCCTGAGTTGCCCATACACCATTAGTCCATCGCACACAAAATACCCGCAATTATGAAGAAGACATTTGCACTTCACGCACGTATTTAGAAAGGAAGCTGATTGATATGAAGCTGATTGACAACGAAATTTTAGTTGAATTGAAAATTAGTTCAGTGAAACAAATTAACTATTAATTACCTGTTAATCGGGTAAATGTAATGGACATCGTTTAACCTACTTCAGTATCTGGAATTCGAATTATATCTGTTAATATCTGTGTCGCTTCGTTAAATTGGTACAACTGAACGATGACGTTTTCATTTGCAGTTTTCTTGTGTGATTGTGCGTGGATACAATTTCTATGTACCCCAATCAGCGCATATTTCGGCAATTTTCGCCACCCTTCGGCGTAACTGCAATGCGTGAAAATAACACGCGATACCGGCTCAAGAGTCTTTCACCCATAGACAGCAGAAAACAATGTTGTGTGATACAGAAATACGAAATGAACTCTAATTGTCATTTTTAGGATACACCAGCGACTTATTAAAATTTTTTGAGATGGAATACTTTCACGAAATGGATTTGTTGATGTTGAATTGTTGAGCTGTATTTTTGCTTGGGGTGGGGGATTCGTGTCCCTGCACCTTCTGAATGCGAATCGCTATATATGACTGCATTCATGACGTGAGCAAATTTAAGCATTTTGGCAGAAAAATTCTCCAGATATAAATAATCGTAGGGGGGAAAAAAGCATACACTAATACAATTTTCGGCCTAGTAGCTTCCTCCCCCCCCCCTACCCCCCTCTTCAACTTCCATAGTCCGTACACTTGGTCCAATCAGTGAAGGACTCTACTCCAGTCTTCTCAGTTCAGGTGAAATTTGTGGAACACATGTTTCAATTCGTGAAAGAAATCACCCCAAGTAATACAACCTTCCACCGTTTAAAGGCAATCATTTTCTTCTGTGAAACACAACTCTTCGTCCGTACATTGTAAGAAGTTTGTCAACTGAGCTGTGTCTTTGACGTCATAGCTTTCATCCGAGGCTATGCAGAATTCATTGATAACACCGTTCTGCATGGATATTTTTTTTTTTTTTTTTTTTTTTTTTAAAGTGAATGGGCGTTTCTGAGTCAAATTTTCACGTGGGTTGGAAAACTTAAATCCGTTTTTGCCTACCACGTCAAAAATTTTTGCAATTCAAAATTTTATATTTTGAATATTTTTCGTAATAATATTAGTAGTAGTACCGTGTGTTTATCGTTTGTTAGAAAGGCTCAACAACTTATAATTTCAATTTTATTATGAAAATATGAAATACTGTAATTATTATGTTTATACTTTATATTTTTCTATTTATACATTTTTATGCATATTAAAATCTACTAACTATATCATAACATTATAACATAAAGTATAATTCCAAAGAGTGGAGGTTCTTCATAGATTATCCTCAAAAAGGTCTTAAAGGTGTTTTGCTTCGTAATGGAAGCATTCATCCTTCTATTCCTGTGGTCCACTCTTTTCTTTTAGAGACATGAAAGTGTTGATCTTTTATTACAGAAACTACAGTACGGAAACCATCAATGTCTAGTCTGTGGAGATTACAAGATTATTGGACTATTACTTGATCAGCAGGCTGGTTTCACAAAATATCCTTGTTTCTTGTGTGAATGGGATAGCAGAGCTAGGTCAGAATATTGGGAAAGGGAACAGTGGCCATGTAGGACTAAGTTAACACCGGGCGAAAAGAATATAAAAAGTGAACCTCTTATTGATCCCTCAAAAGTATTGTTGCTATCTCTCCGTGTGAAATTAGGTTGAAATGAAACAATTTGTGGAAACTGTAGATAAAGACAGTGAGTGCTTTCAGTACCTTGGTGTTACATTTCCTTCACTATCCCATGAACAAATTAAAGCTGGTGTATTCGTTGGCCCACAAATTCGAAAACTGATGGACACAGTTCGAGAGTACTACGAGTCGAGAAGTGAAGGATGCCTGGAATGCTTTCAGAAATGTTTTTAATTTCTTTGGGAATAAAAAAGACCCAAATTATGTTAACATAGTGAAAGTGATGCTACAAAATTTCAAACATTAGTTGCAACATGAGTGTCAAAGTACATTTTCTTCATTCCCATCTAAATTATTTCCCTGAAAATTTAGAAGATTTTGGTGAGAAACGGTGAAAATTTTCACCAGGATATAAAAAATATGGAAATGAGGTATCAAGGGGAGTGTGTGTTCACATGATGGCGGACTGTTGTTGGATGTTAAAAAGGGACTGTTCTGAACAACGTGCGAGAAGGTCAAACAGGAGAAAGTTTGAAGTGCAATATTGAGGCAAGGTTATGAATGTGCGTACATAATTATTATCAATTAATTATTAATTAGTGAAAAATAACAAACTATAATTATGGCCCAGCTTTTCATACAACATTCTTGTTGAAAGTAACTTTTATTACGATTCACAAAGCTTTAATTTCATTTCTGTTATTTATGAATATTTTGAAAACCTGACGTGATGGGAGAAAATGAAGATTATTTTCGAATTGTGCACAAAAAAATCTGTATAGGATCACTAATATTCAAGGAAAAAAAATAAGTTTTGAAATGCAGAACGGTGTGATCTGCATCATATAGGACACAATATCGTGTGCTATGTTTATCTATACCTACGCCTACCAACTGTCGAAGCGCAAGCCGATCTCGCCGATCTGTTCAAAAAAAAAAAGCTACGTTTATCTGGACACGGCCTATCTGCAGCTGACACTAAACATTCTTTCACAAAGTCGCCGTTAGAATAGGACTTGAAGCAATTGTTTCACTTACATTAAAACGAGTCAGTGTCCTCTCTTCATACTGCTTCAACTTACAAGTTCACTTATTCAACTCTGTCCAGATTGCGTTGGCTGCAACTATCAAAAGGGGACAAAGACAAAGCGAAATCTCTAGAGGCTTGTGTATCTTCTGTTGCTGCCGCCGCGCCGCCCCCAGCTGCACATTTTAATTTCAGAGATTTTGAAATAACTGCCTCAGCCACGGCGATTGTCGTGGAGTGAGAGTGGGAGGCGGCGAGACTGGATAATTGTTGAATGTGCAACAGTGCAAAAACGAACTTGTGCTGCTTTCTGCGAATATGGCATCAGAAATGAAAACTGCAATTTTCAATAATTGCTCCACTGTTTTAGTCAATCTGAACAATGTCGAAACACAAATGTCTTCAGTGGTGATTTACTACTAAGTCCAGGAAGAGACTCCTAAGTGGAATCCCTTATCCATCCGTCTGGGACATTTGTTTCAGTTGCTAATAAAACAAGATCTATTAGCTCCATTCTTACGGTCATTTTAAATAAATACTGTCTTTAAATTGTTAGGATATCCGGACATGGGAAATTCGCCTTCAGTAGTTATACCTATATTATTTATACTGAGGAATGTATAATGAAGTATGTGATAACTTTACGTGGGTTCTGATCTGCAAGCTCACCAAAACACTAGTAAGCACAAAATGCAGGGTCGCACTGCTGCGTCTTCGTCTAGAGTTGTCAACTGTAAAGAAGAGCTGTAATGATCTAAGTGCCACTTTCAAACTCTCTAGGAGAACGTTTTATTGTAACACCCCTAAACACAAAGGAAGGTGGCACCTCGCGCATTGCACGCACGCGAGATCTATTACGGCTACTATCCCCCCAGGTGGAAGAGTGAAGGAACCACAAAAGGCTACAGGCCGCAGAGACGCGCGTAATCAAGTTCTGATTCAAAGGCCAGTTACACAACTAGAACTGCCCAAAGAATGCTATTAAGACCCGACAAATATTAAGCCCTCTAGTGTCCACTGGGAATGCTCTTTCCTTTGAGCAAGCATGCGCACCATTTGTCCGGCCATGCCTTATCCTAGAACAGAGGGGGACAGGTAGTGCCAGTGTGACGTCAGCTCATACCGCTGAACATGCTCGTACTGAATACTAGTTCAACGTGTGATGTCACCGCGCGCTCTACTGCTGCCTCACGGGAAGATGAGTTTGAGGCATGCGTGATGCAGCAATGTAGGAAACACGAAACATTTCTTGTCGTAATTACACAACTAACGTTTTGGATATTGTAATATTAATGCTGACTGTTCTAATTACACGATTGGTCACAGATCATAAAAACTACATTTTGGCTCTGTGCTATGAGAAAATATATAACAATTCTAGATTATGATAAGGACAGTAATGTTATAAAGTAAATAGAGCAGAACATAACGTCATTTTCTCTGCAAATTGATGAGAACCATACAGAACAAAGTTACGTGGGCATTTTTCAACGCTTTCGGTTTTGGTTTAGTTAACTAGTTTATCAATGTTAGGATGTAATGTTTGGGAAATTTATAATCGAAGATTGCATGGTAGGTTGTGATCTGACGAGGTACTTCGGGATTTACTTAGCTAATTTCCTAACAGTACCAGAGAAACACTGGCTGCTCCATTATACTTGTACTGGGTATATTGTTGTCGAGAGCGCTACACCCGACTGAACCCTCCAGTCCCGTACACACAGCGCCGTTTATCTAGGCAATATGGTGTTACACTGTTCTCGCCTAACGTCACGCGAACTGTTGGTCTTGCCCTTCGTTCCAATACTTCACGCCGCTTGAAGCTGTCATCCTTTGTCATGAAGAATACCTGAAATATTAGGAGAAAACGAAATCAAAGGGAAATGAATGAAAGGAAATCGTGGTAGAAGAGATACCACCTCAGCATTTGGCCACCGACCAGGGAAAACCGTGAAAAACCCAAGTCACAGTGGGCGTTCAAACCCCAGACCTACCGAATGCGAGTCTCGCGTGTTACCGCGGAATCATCTTATGCAGTCTTAAAAATATAAATAAGACTTTGCTTCTTGTTTTTTCTGAAACGTGCTCAAAAATCAACATTAAAGGAAGTGACTAAAGCTGTCGTGTTTGAACGGTGTAATAATTACAAAAAAATCAGTGTTAAAATGTATGTAGTAAGCAAGTGAAGATAAGTGGTTTATTCCATCATTTTCGAATGTAGAAATGTTTAAACTATATCGAATGTCATTACTAAAGCCCTGATTTCTAAGCAAAATAAAATAGTAAATAAGCAAGCAAATAAGCACGAAAAATGACGAAAATAAGCACCTAAAACAGCAAAAACGAATGAATGCAAATTTGATAATAATAGTTTCGCAGAGCGCTTACCTTATTGAAGGCTGTTACAGTACACAAGGAAGGTCATCCCGAGATTTTCCTGTGTAAACCTCCTGCGTCTATCAGTGAAAAATGATTTGTACAGTGAAAATGTTCTTTCCACGTTGCATGATGTCACAGGTGCATGAGAGAAGCACCACAGTTCTTTCCAAGGGCTTCTTTCGAGCTTCCAAGTGCTTTAAAATTCCAGGTATTTTGGAGAAATGATTATGGATGTACTGTATCTTTTCTTGTATGCCGTTTTTAACAAAACATTGTGCTGTGGCAATACTGACGGCATCATCTGCATTTAGGGAATTCAAAACAGTTTTCACTTCACTGAAATGTCCTGCATAGTATAACACAGCCTCTAAACCACGTTCCCCACCGAGTCAAAACTGGCTGAGGAGGCAAAGATAAATGTGGAAGTAGTTCAGGGAATTTTTTAATTCTAATCGGTGATTTTACGAACACTTTCTTCGCGTTAGAAACAAGAAGAGCCACGTCTTTATACTGGCTTCTAACACTCTCAGCGACGCGACGTAAATCAAGGCACGTTAGATGAACTAATTTAGGGTAAAGGACTTTTAATCCAGCTCCCGCTTTAACAATATATGGGGCAGCATCACTGACAAATAGCAATAAACTGTCATACCGTATCCCTTCTGGCCACAAGAAAGATAACGAGTCATTGAAAAATCTGGCAACAGTAGAATGATTTACTTGTTCGAGTATTTGTATATTCAGAAGAAATGATCTGCTACCTGCTTTCATCGGTCTGGGTGGCTCGTTGGTTAGACGCTGGCCTACTGATCCCAAGGTCGCGGGTTTAAATTCGATCCAGACCGATGGTTTTTAAGTGTGCTTAAAAACGACAGCATGTAAAAGAACTCCTGCGGGGCGAAATTCCGGCACACCGGCGACGCTGATGTGATCATGGCAATTGACAGCGTCGTTAAACAACAAAATAATTTAATTTAATTTGCTACCTGCTTTCATAGCACCAACTACAGCACTACACACGCACTGTCCCGATGCATCTGTGGTTTCATCAATAGCAGGCATCCGCAAACATGTACTCAATGAAGCCTCGCAACTATGACGTGTCAGGGGCAGCGCTTAGTCTGTCTCCCCCTCCCCCTCCCTCGCAGCCAAAACTGGCACTGCATACACACCGATCACGGGCGGACTGTCCTCTCGTATTTACCTCCACTTCTAAACATGTCTGTCAAAGTGTAATTTAATATTAAGACTTAAAGATAAATTTTTTATGTATAACTTTGAAGGATATAGTTTATTTAGCTTAAAGTCTTAGTATATTCAAAGAATTAGAGCGCATCTAATTATTCCTAGTCTATTAAATTTGATATCTAGAATAGCACTTTGATGATTTCTTTTCTCAGCATGTATGGAATGTAAGGTGTTTGTTGTGCTCTAAAGTTCAAAAAGCCACTCATCAATGGAACATCAAGCGGCATTATGATACATGTCATAAGTTCACCATACAATTATAGACAAGCATGTATTCATAAATTTACACCACGATTAAAAGTAGCATAACACTGACGTAGTGTCCTTTATTCATTTTTTTTTTTTTTTTTTTTTTTTTAGACAATACACCTAATATTAATTCAAATAATATGATAACTTCACGCCAGCTATGCTGTTGCTTTGGCGATTGCTCAGTTACTGAGGTGTTTTAGTGATGGAGATTTCATAAAAAATGTGAGAGTAAAGTTGCCAACATAATTTGCCCTGAACAATATGATATTTTTAGTAATATTGCATTATCACCACGAACCATACAGAGAAGGATACATAAAATAGGAGAAATAGCCGAAAAAAGACTAAAAACCAAGGTCCATGAATTAATAGTAGTTTCTCTCCCGTTGGATGAAAGCACTGACATTTACACAGCACAATTGGTAATTTTCACTCGTGGAGTTACTAACAACCCCTCGATACAAGAATATATGCTTGAAGTCATTCCACTTACGGAACATACAACAGGGACAGAATTATTTCAAGCATTTAAGAAATGTGTAGAAGAAAAGAAACTGAATCCAAAAAAAATCTTGTATCGCGATTAATAGATGTTAATTTGCGTGCTATATTGAGAGTGGCTACTTGTGATATATCACTAGATTTTCGTAGTACATTGCAAATAGAAGTGAATTGAAATACATTGCTCAAATATCTAGGCCTACCTAAAGTATCGTAGACCAAAATAGCTGGATTCAAGTATGTGTACTATTCCTTATTGTACTCTCTAGCGAGCGAGTCCACCACTGACTCTGAACGAAGGTCAATGCCATCCCCTGTTCTACATTACGTCATGTGCATTGCGGGTTGTATGTTGAGACGTCATACTGATACCTCATTGAGTACATGTTTGCCAATGCCTGATCAATAGGAATCCATATGCTTTCATGCTTCAGTGTATTCCGAATATTACCAATCACTTCTTGAAAACACTGTGGCATATAGTTTTTGCGCAATGTAGATTCATCCGGCACCCTTTTATTTGTGTATTTTTCTAAAAATACACAAAGCTGCACATTATTCAATTTATATAATGAAATAGCTGAAACCACTAATGCTAAACGTAACTCTTTGGAAAATATATCACTAAAACTCGATTGTTCACCAACATTGCCTTTAATCAGTTGCTGGTTTAACTTATATTTATTCCTAAACCTCTCTTTATGCTGCGTTATATTAATGTGCTGCACAATGTCATCTTTTTTCTTCGCAGAAACACTCTTTTCACACACCAAACAAAATAAGACACTACCATCTTCACTGAAAATATTTTTTCCAGACTCGTTCACACATTTGCATAGGAAAGCTGACTGAGAGGTTTTTGTGGGCGGCATCCCGTAACTGCATTATCGAACTGAACTAAAAACTGTAGGGCAAGAAGATGCAGCTCGGATCTCAGGGAATCAGCTTCCTTGTTTATGACATCATTGCTATATCTGACTAATGAGTTGACACTACGCACACCTTGCTGGACTAAATGCTGCAGCTTGGAACTCGGGGAATCACCATGCTTGTTTATGACATCATTGGTTATCTCAGGCGATAAGTGACTGATGAATTCGCTCTACTAATCGCAGCAAGTAATTCTTGACCTCGCAGTATGATTTCACAACACCGGTCTATATCCTAGTGTTTCTTTCTTACGAATGTAGCCGAAGAAATAGCGAATCATTGATAAATCACGGATAGCTGGGAAATATGCACTTTTAAATTTACAGTTTTGGGTAAAATATGCTGTTTTAATTAAACATCGTAAAATAAGTAAGCAAAAACGTTTTCCTGCGAAATAAGCATACATAAGCACAAACAAAAATAGTTAAGGTTGCTCATCTAGGTGTGTCGTATGAAGTATAGCGCTTCTACTTACCTTTAAAGCTGTAGAAGAAGTTAAGCATTTTGCTTAGAAACCCGGGCTTTAATCATTACAATAAGAAGTTTCAGTGTCAAAGTATGCAATATACTCAGTAGATATTAATAATTTTGTAATATGAGAGTTTATTTATGAAACAAGTAATTTCTCTCATATCGGTTAGGAAAAGGTCGAATAAAACACTTATCTCCTTGAACCAACAAATTAAATACATACAGGGTGCTTAAAAAGTGTCCGATATAGCAACAGGAGTTTGCATTGGTCAAAGCTACAATAAATGTTCCTGTAAGCATATGTCCGGAAACAAATACTTGTGGAGATATGAGCCATTTTAGAAAAAACGTCCATTGTATGCACATTTGCAATAGGTTTGGCATACACCAATGTCTTTAAATGTCCTCATAGCCAGATACATAATGGATTGAGGTCCGGCGAACTGGGGTGGTGCCCCGTCGTCTTTCCACAAGCACAGCTTCTCCAAAATCACCGCGCAGAAATCGATGATACACAGCCCCTCTTAATCTGTTCGGTGAAATGTACGGTCCTAGGAGTCTGTGATCCACAGTTCCTGCCCACACATTGTGACAAAATCGATCCTGATACTTCAAGCGTTTAATGGACGATGAATTGGTCGAGAAGGTCCAGTAGCATGGCCTCCGCGTTCTCCGGAACTCCATTCATTGATTTCTGGATATGAGGACATTTAAAGACATTGGTGTATGCCAAACCCATAAAAATTTGGATACATTGGACATTTTTGTAAAATGGCTCATATCTCAACACGTATTTGTTTCCGGATATATGTTTATAGGAGCATTTATTCTAGTTTTGAACAACCCCAACTCTTGTTGCAATATCGGACACTTTTTAAACACTCTGCATACTCATATTATCTCCTATAAATACATAAATTTGAGTTAATCTCTGATTTTTTCTTTTATTTACCCTGCACAATTTTAAATTTGAGCTATTATTAGGGCTCGCATTTTAGGTGCTAAAACTTGGAAAATTATTTTGTCATGAAAACGTCAAAAATATGTGTCAAAGCAAATAAAATATTTATTCAAGATCTGAATGGCTCGCGTGGTACTCTCCAGATGTTATTCCTGGAGGGATCAATAAGTACTATAGAGTTACACTAAACGACCACGTTTCCTCAAATTTTCCATCCAGAAAGATTGACGTGTCACGAAATGTCTTGAATTTCGGAAACGATCTTTCCACGTCACAATATGTAAGTCAACTATAATTATAACGTGGAATGTAACTCACACTCACATGAATAATTTATTCATGTTGCCCATACAACACAATTGAAATTGTACATATAATGTTAAATCTGTATTATTTTCGGACACTTCTTTGATTTTCTTTATGGAATCACAGAGGAAACACAGATTTGCGGAGATGTATGCTATTTCTTAACACAGTGTCACCTATAGGTTCTTGAATTTTAATTGAACTGGCATCTTAATAATTTAGTTCACTCATGACAGCAGTGACACCATTCATGTTTTCTGCTTAGTGTTGAACTGCGGCGAACAATGTTCCCTAGCGAGTCACCAGTCACCAGAGGCGCAGGAGGCAGCGAAGTGTTGGGATTTTTGTTCTGAAAAATTTCTGTTTCTTTAGGTGACTTGAACACTTTTTCGCCATTAGAACACAATTTGACAACGTCAGGAAACATGGCTCTAATTCCCTCACTATTCTGTGCAATCCATGCACGACATATGCGACATGAATTATTTTAACATAACTAACTGCAGATAACAATGATAATTTTGAAACAACTATCTATAACATATAAATTAACCATAATCTGAAGTTAAATGAAGCTTTCAGTTGAAAGCAGTATCCCAAAAAATTATCTCGGACCTTCACAGATTTCATTATAAAAAAGCCAATTGGGTTTGGCTTGCATCACTTTCGACAAGTGTATGCTCCCCCAGTCGGAGTAAATAGAGTTACTTTTGTGAGAACTTCCAACACAGACACCCACAGGATATCTGCAGATGTAGGATAGGAGAATGATGTAGCTGGTCCACATGGATGAAGGTAAGTTATCTTCACTTCAAGTTCTTAGTTTTTTCTAAAATGTACCAAAGCCACCAGCTTTTGTCATACACAGCGGTGACGTCTTGTAACTTCAGTTTGTCTGGTGATGTAGTTTGCTCCCTCTCCCAATCCTGCACATCATCTGAAAAGTGCTTCACTAATAATTTTGTTGTGTTGGGAATAAATCATGAAATTGCTGTGTTCCATTGATTGAAGCCAGCTTTTTAAAAACATTTCAAGCAGCATGGTCTTCTTGAGTGGAATAGGCAAAATCTATTTTTGTTAGGTTATCTACTGCCCTTTGGAATAGATCTCGTGGGGTTTGAATCTGGTTGTGGTAAACTTGCACAAGCTACCAGTCTCTTAACGGAACCCGCTATTCTAACACAAGAGCCTTTCCCGTGTGCTGTGGCTAAAAAGTGCCACTCCACTTTTAGGTTGAAGTCTTCCTCATGGAGGTAAAGGTTCAAAAAGTTTTATTATTATTATTATTATTATTATTATTATTATTATTATTATTATTATTATTATTATTATTATTATTATTATTATTATTATTATTATTATTATTATTATTATTATTATTATTATTATTATTATTATTATTATTATTATTATTATTATTATTATTATTATTATTATTATTATTATTATTATTATTATTATTATTATTATTGTATTGAGCTGCAGAACCGTCTGAAAAATAATAAATCTTCTTTGGAAGCTTTTGATATTTATTTGTTAAATATAAAATTAACTTCTTTTAAAAGGTGTAAACAGCAATTCTATTGTGCTCTAGGCAATCAGAAACAATAACAAAGCTCACATGCTCAGTTTTGTCTTCCTGTTTGTAAAAGGTACAAAACAAAACAAAAGGATGCATAGGAAACTGTTGGCTTGTCCAGTGATAACTCTTGAGCTCCATCCTGTAGAAGTGTACTATAAAAATATACAGAATAAATCTGTAACTTTTTCCTAAGTTTTCTATATGATTCCCAGATTGCAGTGGTCAATTGATACCCACTGGCGGAATTGAATTCGTTCAATTAAACGTTCATCAAGAGAGTCTTGTAAAATGTTATGCATTAGAGTTTCTCTTGGGCAGTGTTCAAATCAGACTTTCTGATGGGGCGGGAACTTAAGTTTGTTATTTACGTTATACAACGTAACAGCAGCAGCAATGTGCGTTTTACTGTCTAAGAGCACCGCGATGTTGTTTCTGAGCATTATAGGCATATAATTCTCCAGAAAACTTTGATGAAAGCCACGGGCGATTTGTTTTCCATTTTGCCCACATATACCCCGATTAGTGTAATGCACTTACTCTTTTCGTTAACACATATTATCACTTCCAGTGAAGCAGTTTTTACCTTAGAAGCTGTAATACTAACATTCCTTGAAGTTGAAACCTGAGATTCGAAATGGAGTACACCACTGGCAATGCTTTCTGTAACTTTTCGCTTTCTTGTCACAAATTAAATTTATCCGTGCTGACGGAACAATAGAACTGTGTGTTGCAAGAAATTGAATTGAATGCTGTGTGCTGGAATTGTGAATCCTGAATGCCAACCCAACTAATGAACCTGAAAATTGTTTGTTATTTAACGTGGTTGCGATGTGATACTTTGCTTGCTCACAGCTCACACTCGTATCATGTACAATCTATATCGAAAGTGTTCCGTATCTTGTATTTCAAAGAACAGTAATGGTAAATACTTGAAATAAAGAGAAGTACTTAGCTGGCAGGGAAGGAATTCTTCTTTGATGAGCCGGGAAAATTATTTAATGAGAGGGGAAAATCCCCCCCCCCCCCCAATTCCCCCGTTAATTCGAACCCTGCTACTGGGCAATATTCACAAGTTGCAAATCATTTTTACAATGCATTGCTTGTAATTGTCTAAGCTATCATTCGTTACCGTATTTAGTTTGGCATTTTCTATCAATTTGTTTGTGAATTGTGCATACACAGAGTGTGCCATTGTGTCCAGCTAACACACAATGTTTTGGTCTCAACTGAGCAAATTTAGAGAAACCTATTTTTATGTTAGGGAAGTGTTATTAATTTAAATTGTATTAAATAAAAGTAAACATTCAACTTCATGTAATTGTAGAATATGAAGTCAATATTTTGATATTTCCGATATTCTTTTGCTAGCTTTCTGTACATTTTAATTAAATTCATATTTGTTAAAAGTAGGTTTGGTCAAAATGGAGCTATTAGTGAAAAACAACAGTTACGAGTAGTTTTTTTAATCATGAACCCGTCGTCGTCGTCATCATCCCATATTTATAATTTGCCATCCGATTTACAACAGTACTAAGCATTTACGGAAATATTGTGAAAAATTTTAATTATGTACTTTTAGGGAAAAAGTTAAATCAAAACTTTAAATTGTGTTGTGAATAAATTTAATTAGAACCTAAGTTATGTTGTATGTCACTGGAAAGAGCATAAAGAAAGCTGCAAATGTCCAAGCTTTTTGGCTAGTTTTTTGAAAATTTTACATAGAAACTGTTTCAAAAACGGTTTGAGATAAAAATTGAAATTTGGTATTTACCTTAGTCTCAGCAGCCACTATGAGTGCACCAAATTTTAGCAAAATCTAAAATGGTTAGGTAAAATTTTTATTTAAAGTGCGTTGGTTTCACATGGAATGACCCTGCAATACGTTAGGCACTCTGGTTATGCCACATCTGCTGCGAGTATATTATATGTCATATACGTTTATACTGCTAGACCAAGCACCTGAACGGATTGTTCACACGCCATGTACTACTTGGCAAAGCCATGAGGCGTATCAGAAAGAATGTGACCCTGCCGAGTTGTTTACGTGAGCTCATCGCACAAACAATGCGAGACAGCTTGTGTTCACTCTGTTCAGATGCAATCGTATCTTCAGGAGAGTAACATCTCATATATCGGCAGGCGTGAGAGATCATTATTTGTGTTTTATCAGTGACTATACGCCAAGTTATTATTACTACTTGGAAAAGCGACGAGGCGTATTGACCTTGACTGTCGAGCACTACGATCGCGTCTTATCTTGTTTATTAGAAGAGTGAAGTATCAGTAACTTGGAGTATAGTCAGTGATAAAACACAAATAGGTCTCTCGCGGCTGCCGATATATAAGATGTTGCCGTCCTGAAGATATGATTGCATCTGAACAGAGTGTACAAACATTGTCTCGCTGTGTTTGTGTGATAAGCTCACGTAAACAGCTGGGTAGTTCCACACTCTTTCTGATACGCCCAATGGCTTTGCCAAGAAATATTTCGCTGTTGTAATAAAGAAGATAAGAAACGATCGTAGCGCTTGACAGTCAAGGTCAATACGCCTCGTCGCTTTGTCAAGTAGTATGTGCGATAGGCTCGCGTAAGCAACTCGGCAGTTTCACTTCCCTTCCGATGCGCCTCACGGGTTGGTCACCTAGTATGAATATGTATTTCGTGTAACCTGTGGTTCTTGAAAACATGCTGAAAGTTAAATCTAGTGCTAAATCCCGTCTTCAGCAATACGTAGACGAATTAAAGAAAGGAACATTTTACTACGGACAATAAAGTTTCGTTTTGCCAACCATATGGAGAAACAGTAAGTGCAGACCAGTGTTCATGTCATTCAACATTTATCTGGAAATAAGCATATTGCTGCTGTGACTCGTGTGAATTCTCGACAGTTATTGATAGGTGAACCAGCTTCTTCAGCTGTACGACAATCAAAGTGCTTCCAGCATAATTCAGATTTGTGCAGAGCATTTGTTGCATACGCGTGGAGAATGAAGAGAGTCCGTATTCCAGTAAGACGCATCATGCCAGTCCAGTGAGGCAGAAGTTGCTATACCTATTTCGTTACATAATGCAGACAACCAGAAACGTTTTAAATTATATCATAAACTGTCAGGGATTTTAAAATTAGATTGTTGTGGATTCAGTTTCCAAGTTTTGATGAACAGCACAAAAATTTGTACAATGTTGAGAGGCGAACCCGTATCCGGGGGTTAGCGCACAGAATACGGTCATATTTCTGTTCAGCTATTTGGAGGCTTGACTGAAAGCACACTTCGAGTTCAAACCCTAGAGCCAGTACGCCAGGTGCTATGCCATTGCCACCTCGCGACTTTTTGAACGTAATTTAGCCCTTTAGGACAATTTTAAACATTTGCTGGGCATCTTAATATTATTACTTAAATGGCAAAAGCTATCATGTATGTTATTTGAATTTTAAGACACGTAGTTCACACCAAAAGTTAAATAAGCCGTTATTTAATAGTTGTGCGTTTTGATTATTCGGGTCCACGGTGGATAAGGTGTGTCTGCCATTTGTTTGCAGCCAACCCCGCTGTAGAATCCACCATTTTGTTTTTACCTGGTGTTAATGTACTCGTATGATAGGTCCGTTTTTTTCAAGGAGTCTACTGAGTTACGTTGCTATATATACTTTAATAAAAAGTTTGTAAAATCGGCTGGAAACCCGGAATTCGCTCTCAGTAAACGTGTCGTATGTTTTGGAGGTGTACTTTAGCGAGGAGTACGTTCTGTCCCTTAAACCGCTGATCCTCTAAATTTTGCGTATCCGTCTAGGAACGTCAATCAGTACATTTTGTAAGCGCAAAACTGGACTAAAGCGCACATAGCGTTTGATGGGTGGCCTACCTTCAAAAAAATGGGGGGCGGCTGACTCACCTAGTATATAATATATAGAGGTATTATACCAGGTGAGTCAGCCGCCCCTTATTTTTTTGGAAGGTAGACCACCCATCAAACGCCATGTGCGCTTTATTTCAGTTTTGCGCTTACTAAAACGTATTGCCTGACGTTCTTAGAGAGAGGAATGCGCAAAACTCAGAGGAAGAGCGGTTTAAGGGACAGAACGTACTCGCTAAAGTACACCTCAAAAACATACGACTCGTTTACTGAGAGCGAATTCCGGTTTCTAGCCGATTTTACAAACTCTTTATTAGAGTATACATAGCAGCGTAATTCAATAAACGCCTCTGATAAAAAGGACTTATCATATGGGTACACTAACAACACCAAATAAAAAGAAAATGGCGGGCACTTGTGCCTAGAGCAGGGATTGGCTGCGAAAAATTAGGCAAAAATTAAGGACACGGCTCATCCATCATGGACATGTACAGTCAAAACGTACATAATATTAAATAATGGTTTATTTAAATGTTTACGTAAACTACGTCTCGTACATCTCAAATAACAGGCATAATAGCTTTTGCTATTTAAATACTAACATTAAAACGCCCAGCAAATAATTAAAATTGTCTCAAAAGGCTAAATCAAGCATTAAAACTCACGAAGTGACAATGACATAACGCCTGGCATACAAGTCGTACTATTGAACTCTAAACGTGCTTTCAGTGAAGTCTCGAAATAGCTGAAGAGAATAATGACTGTAGCTTGTGCGCCAACCCTCAGGAACACCGGTTCGCGTCTCGGCGTTGTGCAATTTTTGTTATACTCATCAAAACTTGGAAACCGAATTAACAATAATCTAATTACAAAGTCCCTGAGAGTTTAGGACATTATAACTGAAATCGTTTTTGGTTGTCTGGATTTCGTAGTAGAACAGCCATAATGACTTCTGCCCCATTGGACTGGCATGGTGTAGTGTGTTATTATGAATGCCGACTCCATTCCTTCTCCACGTATTCGTCAGACGAGTACATTGATATGCTTTTGATCTATGGAGAAACAAGGGCCCATGCACAAGCAGCTCAACATCTATACCGGGAGAGATATGATAATAGACAACAATACCACAAAATGGAAATAAAACAATTACCAATTAAAATAATAACATCTTTTAACATAATTGTTCAGCCAATGTTATTTGTGAATATTACACGGTAAAAAAGAAATCAGCAAATGGAGGGGAGTCGAACCACAGCTACAACAGGCGGATTACTTACGAAGCGGGCGCTCGTTCCAACTGAGCTACCTAGTAACGTGAGAGATAAACATTCCATTTAACATGTATGGTAGTATTCGCTCGTCCCAATGAATATTTGTAGAGGTGCAAACGTCAACTCTCCAATTACATGTGTATTAAAAGGCGCTGCTCTAGCATCTGTAGTAGTATCTAATAATTTCATCGAGTGTGTTACTTAAGACATCCATGTTAAATACTTGGGTAGAACCTAGCATTAGGGCCGATGTTTTCATGTTAGAGTATAAAATGCGGATTGCATAAAACTGGAGAATAAAGGGCAGCTGGCTCACCTGATATCACACACACACGCACGCACGCGCACGCACACACACACACACACACACACACACACACACACACACACACACACACACACACACACACACACAGGGTGTTAGGGGTATGAGTGCGCAGATTTCGCGTGCTGGGAGATCCAAATATGACTAATAATAAAGTTCAATAACAACTCCATCCATCTTGAAAGTTAAAGGAGATAATCGAAAATTATTGAATACATTATCTGCACAGTGTGGCAACACAGGCCGAATGTTATGTTTTGGTTTGCGGCCAGGCATGTGTTCACACCTGCAACGGGTGAAGGTCTAAACTAGGCTAGTGCTTGAAACCCGGTTCGCCACGTGCCTGTGTGTTTCTTGTCAGCTAATTCCAGTAACGAGGGGTGGGGTGGTTTGCTTTTAAGCTATCCAATCGTATTTGCGAGAACTAAACTAAAAGCTGCGTAAGAGACTACGCATAAGGTTTAGTGGGATGATCAAAGATAGCAACTTGAAATGTTAAGTATGGAAATACCTCATTCGCGTAATTGTGTAATTAAAAACAGCCACCTTTTGCTAAACAGGAAAATCTATCATAAAGAACACGACTTTGGAGCCGGAACAGCCTAGATGGCCTAAGACATGAAGAAGACGAAGACGAAGAAGACGAAGAAGACGAAGACGACGAAGACGAAGACGACGATTATTAATGGTCAATAACTGCAAACTCAGCAAGATGTCTTTTACAGTAGATGTTCAAAATGTGCTCCGTGAGAATCTATGCTGACATCGCATCTTAGCCAATTTTGCCCTACCCTCGTTAGAGTCTCTGTGTTCTGCTCAATCTCTAGAGCTGCTTCAAACACACGTGTGCGAAGATCATCAAGCGTTGCGCTTCACGTGTGTTGCAATCGGTTTTGCCCTAAGCAAGAAGCATATCTAAATACTCTTGATTTGTAAAGACTGCCATAGTTCTGAATGCATTTAACGCACCTGAAGCACTGACAGAACCTGCTGTTGTGCACGGATGTCGCGGGGGTAGTTGTACTGTCAACATTCTCTCACTTTCCGCGCTTCTCACGGGCTAATGTTGCGGGGTTGCCAAGCGTACGCCCGCGACTTTATTCCAATAGACACGCTGGAATCCAGTCCTTTCATATCATTTTGTGGCTAAACGAATCATTTTAGCAACATATGGGAAGACATAAATAACGCATCTTTTGTAGCTCTACCTCGCTGTTCTAATTGCAGAAGTAGACGATAACGGAGTGGGGACATATTTGCAATCACACTTATGACCAGTTTTAATTTTTATTTATGAAACTATGCACTATAGAGGAAAATGGTACAGGAACTTATGTTTCAGTTGAACGCCAGGAAGTTGCCTTTGAAGTCTGCGCACCCATGCCCCTAACACCTTTATATATATAAAGGTATGTGTCTATACATATATAGGCACATACACAGGATGTAAATGAATAACAGCACGAATTTTTCTGGTAATAGAGGATTCATAGACAATCATTTTGAGATAGGAAACCAATGGTCTACGACGTCAGGTTAATAAGTTATGCGTATGCAAAGTAATTCGAGCTTGTGACCAATAAGTCATAACCAGAAAGAAATATATCAATATTATCTACTAGAATCAAAATAGTGCTTATTAGAAACATGGTAACGCCTGACTGCTCTCTCTCTTTTCTCTCTCTCTCTCTCTCTCTATCTATCTCTCTCTCTCTCTCTCTCTCTCTCTCTCTCTCTCTTTCTGAAGTACTTTTAAGTTGTAGCGCTGCGAAAAGCGCTTAAATTGGAGACTTAACATGTGTCTGCACGCCACTGCAATGGATAATAAGATGTGGCAAACGGCTACAGAAATATAGGGCAGTTCTAAAGCGTGTGATTTGGCCGCGCGGTTAAGCCGACTGACTGTGGACCTCATGAAACCTAGAAATCGAGTTCAAACCCGAAAAGGATATTAGTATTTTTTCCCTCCTTTCTTTTCCATTTTGAGAGAAATGTTTTGCGTTTGGTTTAAAATAGCAAAATACGACCATGCTATGCAATGCACAGAGTATTGCTTACTTCTACTTCTTCTCACATCTGATGACTTTGGCTGGAGGGTTATGTATTGCCATTTGTCTGCGGCTGACTGTAGATTATTTGTCCGTGTCAATAACGGAAATTTTCCTTCCAACAGTTGACTTGCTGTAAACAGTTCACAAAACGTTGAACCAAGTAATAGCACGAAGTACTACAATTCCCCAAAGAGACGCTGAATACCTATGTGTTAGCATGACAGATGTCTAATACTACCAATAGGTGACCTTAATAACCCTGGAAGACGCCCACGTCTTATTTCCTATTTCCTTCAGCACACAACGTTGTGTTATAATTGCTCGCGTTTGTTTGTGTTAGTCGCAGCTGATACGAACAACAGGTTATCGCGGAGGGATACAAGGTGCGGATGTAAGAATGGATGGAGTATAGGCTTGAACCATCTCATTTAAGTGAAACCGAAATTCTCAGTGTGTACCTACTATTTAGGTCATGCAAGTGTAAATAATAGTTTAACAAACTTAAAAAGTTTAAAGATTAGTTAAACGAAAAACTACAGCGACACGAATGTTTCCTGTAAATCAAATTAGAATAAGTATGCGCTTATGAAGAAGGAAAGAAAAAGCAACATAAAAAGTATGGGTTATGAGTAGGGCTCGGAAGTTCATGCCCTAAAAAACACTGAAATGTGCATGCAAATATGCTCTTAAAAACTTGAAAATATGCCAAGAAATATGCACTATTTCATTAAAACAATGTCCCTTTGCAGTAGACAAGACGAGTTAGTATAAATAGATAAAGTTACCTTATTCCTTAGAGGTTGAAACAGAAGTCGTCCTGCTGCTAGTATTAACTGCTAAATGGCAGTTCACAACCAACACTTTGCACAAATTTTCAACTGTAAAACATCGTCTGTTGTCTCGCAAAACATTTTTGTGACGTGAGAAACTTCTCTCCACGTCACAAAACGTTATCGGGGCATATTTAAATGATATCTGCTTCATAGAGAGAGTCAAGTCTCCTGGTGTGACAGATGCTTTTCTTTCGAGGATGTCTCGAATATCGCACATCTGTTTACAACCAGAATTTTTTGAAATTACATAATTCACTTTCTCTTTCACTTTTTGACCTATGCTACCAGAAACCGAACATAGAGCACATATTTTTTTTTTTTTTTTTTTTTTTTTCAAATACAGCAAGTGATTCATGTAAAGCAAATGCTACAGCTTCCAATGCCGTTATGGCTGTTTGTAAGAAAGAAAAATGGGCAGATATGAAACTAACATCCTCTTTTAACCCAGTGTCTGACAGAATATTTTGCACAGTTTCTATTGATGAAGCATCTTTCAAGTCCAATGAATTAACAACTTATTCGACTATTTCTATGTGCTCAGGACAATATAAAACTGCATCGACCCATGTTCCCCATCGAGTTAACACTGGTGCAGGGGGAAGCCGGATATTAGGTGATGTTGATCTAAACAACTTAACTCTTTTAGGAGATTTAACAAAACTTCTCTTTGTACTGGACACAAATCTATCTACCAATGGGAAAGAATCACGTATTGTCTCAGAAATGCAACGAAGAGCGTGTGCCAAGCAAGTTATAAGAATTAAGTTAGGAAAAATACCTTTCAGAGTTTGTGCTTATTTTACCATATTATACAGATGAAAAAAAGAATAAAAAACCATAAAAATAATTAAAATATGCAATATAGGGGCTATAATATTGAAATATTATGCATTTATCAAAAATCAAGAAAATATGCAGTTATATGCACCATAAAATATGTCCAAATAACTGAAAATTCCATAATTGGTGCACATAATGTAAAAGCATACATTTTTAACCTCTATGAAAAAACGTGCAAATGCATGAACTTCCTAGCCCTAGTTATGAGTATTTGAACTTGCGCTTTTAATACGTGTGCGTTCGCGTCCGGGCATCATAACCATTACGCTAATAGTGGCCATGATCAGTGGCGTGCATATCCTCAATTTTAAGGCACAGTTCTCTAATTTGTAATCCTAGACCATAAGTTTTCTATGTCAAATTCATTGCCTATGAGCGGTCTATCACCAGTAAAATTCGTGCGGTGTTATTCATTTACACCCTATGCATACCGTGCGTTCCTTGACCGGCCGGACCGCTCCGCGGCGGAATGGGAGCGGGCGAGGAACGACGCGCTCTCCGCCAGAGTAGGCGTAAAGGACCCGCAAGTCACGGGTACGGAACACTAAATACTGTATTAACTTACATTAGACTTACCTGCATCACGCCAGATATTCAAATTGATGACCTTCACAATGAACACAAGTTACAGGAAGTGAAGGACACAATCACGAGAGAAATACAGGCAATAACTCAACATGAACTTTTGTGAGTAAACCAGAATTATCTTCGGAGATATAGAGAATGTTTTCGCGTTGAAGGTCATCAATTTGAACATCTGATGATATATGATGATATATACCGGTTGGAAGAGAAGTCATTACATTAATTGAAACCAGCAGTAGATCTCGGTATTTGGAACACATTTCGTGTCTTACGTTTTCGTCTCTATTTCCTACAGAGATATTTTAGTTAGTCGAAAACAACCTGGCAACACTGCAGATTGTATGGGTGGTCACTTTCCCCAGTTCAGTACATAAACAAGCACCGTAACGGTGCGCCTTGAAAACATTCATACGCTGCCTTGTCCTTGCGTGTTTACTGTTCCAGTGTAGGCCAATCACAAGCGTTAGCTCTCAAAACATTGCACGAAAGCGAAAGCGCCCGACCTGTTTACATCCAGAAACCAAGTAAATTCCCTGACCAACCCCAACGCAACGTTGTCGACTTACTGCACGTCTGAAAGAGCAGCTCGGAGTATTCCTTTGCGTCTTTTAAATGATTAATTATTACGTAACCTGTGTTATGTCCCATAGTTACTACTGAAGTTATGTTAGAAATGAGTTACTCTACGCATCTTACAAGTAACAAACTGTTATCTTCGTACATTCTTGTGGAATGGCGCATCCAATTTGGATAAACTTTTTTTTTTTTTTTTTTTTTTTTTTTTTTTTTTTTTTCTAAATCGCCTGATCAAAGAACAAAATGACATTGGACTTTTTCGTTTGTAATGCTTCTATGAAGCATATATGAGAAGGAATGTAATGACTTCCCGTCCACCATATATTGTTGTTTCCATCTTGAAAAATAGGCATATCAATAGCATACTTATCATGCAAATGTTGACTGAAAGGCAACGCCTGATCACTCAGGATGTTTAAATAAACATGCTAGTTCATGTTAGTGGTCACCTCAATGAGCAGGCCCAATCCATAGGGAAAATACCCCCAAAACACAGCAGACCTACCTCCAACTTGAACTGGACCTCGCACACGTTCAGGATGAAATGCTTCATCTGGCGTTCGGCGCACTCGACAACATGCGTCATTTGAATAAAGGCAAAAATTTATTCGTCGGACCACATTACGTTGCGCCAGTCACTGCCCACGTTCGACGATTTCTTGCCCTTGAAAGAGGTGCAACTTTGTGTGCCTGTATGAGCAGTAGGCTCTTTCGAGGCGACCGAGTCTAAATGCGTATTGCATGCAGTTCCCGTCGCAATGTGCTTTCGCTAACAGGTTGGGATGGATCTGCATTCATGACTGCGGCAATTTCTGTCGGGTGTGGAAGCGATTTTGGTTTACAAGAGGTGAAACGCGTCTTCGATCACTCTGAGTCAGGATATTTTTTCGACTACAATTAAGACATCGTGTTTCGCGGGCACGTTTATTACACCACGGCTTGTAGACCAGGCCTAACTGTACTCACCAGGCATGAAGATATTCCCCTACTTTCCCTCCCTTCGTGACGATCAAAGCGGACAGCTGTAGAACAAAGCGAAAACCGGTTCTGCCTAACGCGTGCTACTGCAGTTGAGGAAGGGGGACTCATCTCTCACACCTTCGGGGTAATGTTCCACATGCCTGTTGTAGATAGTTCGCTGTGAAACACCAACAAATCCAGCAACTTCACACAGTGTATGGCCATGGTCACGCCCAAACACGATTGCCCCTTTTTGCCGCTTTGCCACATCCTTACATTTAAGCATGGTTACATACACTGCCTGCTTGAAACATAAAATCTTTCACTGATCACCACTGTCTTATGCTCACGTAGAGGTAGTGCGAGTGAGGTTGAGCATATGACTCGATCGCTGCACCATCAGTAAAGGCCTAACGAATAATCTGTGCGTGCGCACTGGGATGACTAATATTTTGTCCGCTGTGCTAAAAGGCGTACGGAATAAGAAGGCACATGAGGTGGAGCTAGACGAAGGTGTGTGAGAGCAAGTAGCCTTCCCAGAGAGGCGACGTTGCCCAGTTCGGTAACGCGCTGTCTAGCGCAATATTTGCTTTTCACTTTTCTCTTTGCGCTCATCAAATCCAGCAGTGGCTCATTATTACAAAGAATTCCATTGCAAAGAGCTAGAAACGTTGAAGCTGACTGTTTAAGAACTTAAGCAATATTTTAGGTGGCCTGTAGTGATTGAACAAACGCTGCGTTGAGCGATAGCAAACGACACTTGCCTTGCATCATGATTGTTTATTTATCGTCTCAAATATTTTTCTTCTCAAGGGGAGAAATGCCTGCAGGAAGGGAAAAGGAATTTAGTTTACTCTTATGCGTGTTCCAAGTCTGACGTATATGCACAGTGGTACCCGTGTCTTATAATTACTGTAACTCGTTTTGTTGCTAAGAAACATGGAATTATCAAGCGGCTTACAGACGAGTAGATCGAAAGGGAAAGTATTGCATTCAGATGTGCGGGCAATTATTTTTAGTGTTTACACTTTTTAAAAGAATTGTCCTCAGAAGAAGTGCGTGCGAACATTGTATTTAAACAGAGCCGGGCGCTAACAGCTAAAGCATGCAATGTAAGTGAACATTCAGTGTCGCGTATAGTGCAACAAGGGAAAATAACCTCTTCTGAATCAGGGCGGCCCTTGTTTAAATCCCCCTGAAAACATCGTAAGACAGAAAAACGGGTTTCGAATCTGGACGACTTTCAGAAAGATGTACTGCTGAATCTGTATAAAGAAGTGGGCATCAAAGCTTGGTGCTTATATGTTAAGTCATTCCTGGATTACGTGTTTTAAACCAAAAATGTAAGCTATTTTATGAAAAATTCTCCTTGCTATACAATGTTCACAATTTTTAATCAACACTATAAAGTAAGTTTGCTAAGAAATAGTCTTCACACAGTTGGTTTAAAAAAAGTAGTTCATTGGCGAGTTTCCGCTTTTGCCATATGTACATAATGTAATATAAACTTTGATGAGCATGTCAGCCTAACATACTTGCCTTATATTAATAACCGCATAGCAAATTCTGGTTGGCACATGTTGGGGAAACTATTCCCGGAGCTTCGCTCTGATAACTTACAAATTGCATCGTAAGGAACATTTTAAGTGCTGAAATGTCTAAAATACACAACCGAGAAGGCTAAATTGGAACATTACTCGTAAAAGGTGGCTTGAAATTGTGCTTAGGCATTTGTTGCTAAATTATGTAGATTTTCAGTTGGAATACCTAATATAGAAACTGGTTAACATATGTGCAGGAACTCAGTATAGACACATAGAAAAATATGAGAAAATGCCTCAAATTGCGCAACTACGACCTCCGTTTCGATTTATTTAAATCGTCACGCAACTCTCTCATTTTCACTCCAATAACTAAAATATTTACACGAAAACGTTCCTAGAGAATCGGATACTATGAGAAAATTAAAAAGTCAACATTGTGATGTTTTATCACCTGGGCCCAATTTTCAACTTGAAAGATATGAACTCCGTTGAAACATTAGATTGCAAATGAAAATTATCTGCTTAGATGAGGAATTTATATTTGAAGCAAATTACAGGATTAGAGAGCATATTGTCTCGTTTCAAAGAGAGAGAAATTGTTTTGACAGGTTTTACTTGTGTGTCTACCCGTAGCGCTCACGTGCTTATCTCCCCTCTTCTTTCGCATTGCCATATGCTCCGGCAACAGCGCTCAATAGCTGAGTAGGGATTGCAGCTACTCATGTGCCTTCTTATTTCGTGTGCCCTTTAGTACTGCTACTTCCGAAGTTACTTCCACTTTATATGGTGTTCTATAAAGGAAACCAGTATTACTCTTGTAATTAAGATAGAATTAATGGTAGCGTATTCAGATTGTAAGTGTATACACATTATTGTAAATGTTATATTATTTGAAATAAGTATTAAGTTGTTGTCTATAGTGACGTTTTGCCTAAATAGTTTTTTATCACATCATATTAGAGTAACGGACTTCAGTCTTGCTCCAGATTACAATATACAGTGATTTATGTGTATAAATTAAACATTGATATCTATGCTTCGCATTGTTTAGGTTCGTTGTTTTGTATTAGATAAATAAGGCATTGAAGATGAGTAAGCGTAGCCTTTCACGGCCGGAGTTGGTAATTCTAAAGCGCGTCTCACCCTTAAAAGACAGTACACGTTAAATGGAGCGCAGTGTTGCAACATGTACTAGTTGCGAATCTCTCTCCGCGAGCGACTCGAGGTGGCCTGAGTCCTGTACTTAGTCCTTCAATTGCTGCTTGACGAGACGGACACTTTTAACTTTGGTATCCTTCCACGCCTTTGTTACTGTATGACCTAAATTTACAAATGACTCGTCTGTATAAACAATTGATTTCCCCTGGTCCCTAAACCTTTTACGTCTTTTAGATATTTATGTCGCCATCTGATGATATGGATATCGTCTCTTTCTATTAATATGCAATTGTTACCCTTTCTTTCATATTCGAACCCCAAATCAGAGTGGCCCTTGAGAAATTTGGTAGGGTCTCATCACTGTTGAACTGTGACAAAATTATATTCAGCGTGGGTGGAATATTTGCAAACTGTAAAGAATGAACAATTCGCCGCACTCCACCTTGCACTATTCAATCATATTGCGTTAACCTAGCGTTTTGTGTAGTCCCGCCCCTTTTGCTTTCTTTTTCGATGGCGTTCTTAGAGGTCCTTCCATTAGTTCCTTTTTAATCATACACACTACTGCTTCTGAACACCCGATAGCCTTAGCTGTTTCTTTTACTGCCTTTACTGCCAAGCATTTTGCTTCAAAAATAATCTAACACATTCATAATTATTTGGCGTTCCTTACTTCTTAATTTACCAACATATCGTCTCTTCCTAGCTTCCCCCTCCATAGCTACAAATATTTACAAAAATATTAAACAAATAACGCAATAACAGCTCACAGTTACACACACGGCTTCTTTCGAACTAATGTTAGTGCTGCTCCTTATACTATCTTCTGTGTCAGGCCTGACGCTGAATAGATGAATACCTTTTGTTTGCCTTATTGGATAAAAGAAAGAGGTTACTGCCTTTTGGTTTATTTTAAAAACTTTCTCCAACCTTCCTCAACATTTGTTCTCGCTGGTTCCCTGATGTAAACTCAATAACAAAAAAGTTTCACACTGCGTAACTTTTGCAGTGCACAGATATAAAATTTTCCGAAAACATTTAATTTAAAAAATTATAACCCTTAACTGGGTAAACATAGAGAATTCAAAGTAGGCAGGTAGTAGCACTATAGTTTACTCTACCTAAGAAAAAAATATAAATGCATTCTAGCAGTTAGTTTGTTAGTTAGTGCGTGATGAGTGTAGAAACAGCAAATATCGGACTTCTATTGAAAAAAACGTTTTCTGAAGAAATTTGGACCTATAGAAATGTATAATGACTCTGAAAAGGATATAACCTGATAGAGAAAAAAATTCTGCATAGGATAATGTGTTCAAACCTGAAATTTATAACAAATGAATATTTATACCATGCTATTAGGAATGTGGCAACAGAGCGAGGGTAGAAAAGGACGCGGCTAATGGCAACTTGTATGCGCTAGATAGAGACAGAGATGTCCCATTTAACTCCATACTGTCTTCTAAGAGTGAAACGCTATATAGAACATTTTTTTTTTTCCGTGGTCTGCGGGAGTAACTGGGTTTAGACATTTCATCCACAACAGCGGTGGACGTCTTCGGTGGCGCGGGCGGTGTCTTCTTGGTGAAGGTTCAGTTGCGTATACCGTATACTTAGAGGGGTATTCTCTGATTGGCTCGGGGCCGGCTGAGGCGGTAGGGCTGGTGGGAGGAGACTAGCTACTTCTTGGTCGCTACCAGTTCCTGAGTGGTTCGCGTTTAGGTGTTGCTTCAACCGGTCCCGAGCCAGTCAGAGAAGACCCCTCTATTCATAATACCGCATCCCCAACAGTCAACGCTCTCGGAGGTCGTCATCCAGTGTGCACGTGCTCGACACAACTCTGCAGTAGACTCCTGACTGGTGCTTGCATTGGAGCTCCTGATTGGTCGTCCAGTGTTCGCAGCCAAGAAGACATCTGTGCCTTCCAGTGACACTACGGATGGGCAAATACACGGCCACCAGCCATCTCAGCTGCACTTCAGCCAAAAGCAATAGCGATTAGCCAACAAGGCCAAAGGCAACACCATCGGTTGGTTATAGGCACATCCTTTGGGTGTCCGGTCCTCTGTTGGCGACGCTTCTTAGCAGCCGCTGCTGGAGGTAAGAAGTCGGTCCGATATCTTTGTGCGCGCTGAACCCTCGGGTGCAGAGCAAAATGCTACCCCCAAGACTTCTCTTCCCCCACCCAACCCTACCTCTCCTGTGAATAGGCCCAGACCTGACACACAGGATCTATCAATGCCAAGTACATCTGTTGCAACTAGCAATCCCTCCGCGAGCACAGCTCAGGAGGGAGTCAACCGGCGTCGCTGAAAACGCCGACAAGGTGGAAATGGCAACGCCAAACGTTTGGCCATAGCCGAGCAATCAGTAAGCCAAGGCGCTAGACGCGAAACACTTTCACGGATAGGCCAAATTTCAGAGGATGGCTGACAACTCCCGCGCAACTTCAGACGTGGAGTCCAACACAGACGAGACCCTGGTCTCGTCCGATCCGTCCAGAATGGACGAATACGAGGCAAGCTCCTACGACATCTCTACGGAGGTGGACGAGGCTGAGTTTCGAGAAGTGGTCCATCGCCGCAAGAAGTGCCGGCAGAACCTACCAACTATTCCCACCGATGATCCTGCTCCTCAACAGCTGCAACCAGCCCGCGGCATATTCCGCCTATCATCGTGGACGACTTCAGGGGCATGGTAGGCTTCCTAAAGGATGTCATGCCAACGCTCTCAGGGTCGTGATCGGTGACTAGGAAGAAGAGCCAATACATCTTCCAGGCGAGACATGTGGGGGATTATAGGATCCTCTTATCAGTTCTTGAGCGGAGTAATCTCCCTCATTTTACCTTCGGCCTCGACAAGACTCGAGACGTCGATTCGTATCATCCGAGAACTTCCGATGGACGCACCCATGGGCGACGTCGAGGAGGACCTCCGTCGCAAGGGCATTACCCCCCGACTGGTGAGGCAGCTTACCAAGCAGGGAGAGAATGGTGAAGCCAAGAAACCAATCCCCCTTTTCGTGGTCGTGGTGGAGAGGGCATGTGATCCGGAGATGAAACACGACGGAATCGTAACCCTCTGCTACCTCAGGATGAAGGTCGATGCGGTGAGGAGCTCTTTTGGGCCTCCTCAGTGCCATTGGTGTCTTGGCTTCAACCATTCAAGCCATTTCTGCCGAAGAAACCTGCGGTGCCTTCGCTGCGGTGAAGCGCACCTCAAAGACTTTTGTCCTCGTACGACCGCGGACGAGCCCACCTGCGCAAATTGAAAGGGCAAGCAAGTGACCTACTATGGCGAGTGTCGCACGAGGAAGCGAGTCATCGCCTCCAGGCGCCCACAGGTATCCCAGGGTTCAACTCCCGCTAGTGGAGACCAGGGGAGAGCTTCCACCGCGCATCCTCAGGGACATCACCAGGCACCCCAACCAGTCAATCCCTCTATGGGTTCATATGCCCAAAGCGTACAGCGCACCTCGAATGCTCTACGGACGTCTCGAGTGCAACACCCACATCCACCACACAATACTCAACAACAGCCCCAGACCAAACCTCCCAACCAAGACAGCAGAGGGAGAGGAAATCCCGGGAGTCTAAACCTGCACCCAGAATGGCGGAGGGGAGTGGTACTTCCACCCCTCGTCGACATAAGGGGAGGATAGGGCTGAGGAGATTCCATCAGCAGCTCTGCCACTCACAACCAACACACCGCCAACCCCTGGCTTTGATCTCGCCGTCCTGCTCAAGTAGGTGCAGCAAGTAGTGCAGGCCCATGGGCAGAGGATCTGTGACCTCATCGCTAGATTTTTCTTCGTCAGCGACTGAGCCGGAAAGATGCTCATCGCAATGGAGGGGCTTACCCTCCTGACCTCTCTAAGCCCTTGCACTCAGAATGGCCAGTCGAACTAGGTCACGTACCTCGTTTCGATTTGCGTTCTGGAACGCATACGGACTGACCGGCAGGCGGGGGAGCTATCCTACTTCGCCCGATCCTATGCCCTAGACTCCATCTTAGTCGGTGAAACACATCTTCGTCCAAATGATCGCTTCCGCATTCCGGACTACGCCTGCCACTGAACCGATAGTCAAGGTCGCCCTGGAGGCGGAACGGCGGTGTTCGTGAGGCAGAACGTGGTCCACTACCCAATACAGCTCCCATCTCTTCAAACCCTAGAGGCCACGGCAGTCACTTTGGACCTCGACGGCACGTGGTAGTCTATGTGTAACACCCTCCCCACAGGCAGTTCGTACCCGAAGACTACCTCTCTGTCGTAGTCGTTTATCCCAATGCCAGCGACTTCAATGCCAAGCACCAGCATTGTGGTCGAAGAGCGGATGCCCGAGGCAATGATGTCATCCACCTGAACGACGCGGACCCTGAACTTCGTATGCAGGGCCCGTGGCAACCCACACATCATCCGCATGGCCGAGGACTACCTTCTGCCATCGACTTTGCGATTATCAAGCATTTCCCATTTCATCTCACCCTCACATCAGCGCTCTTCAATCACACCACAATCCGGTGTTGACTGAAATCAACGCCCGGATTGCCAGTCATGACAGCTCGATTCAAACTCGAGAAACTGATGGAAAGGCGTTCGCAATTGCCTCCGTACCTCAATCCCACCCAACCCCAGAATTACTGACATCCCAACCCTCGAGGCGGCAGTCTCTTCCTTCACATCCATTGTGACAAGAACTGCGAACAACCTAACTGTCCAAGCGCCAGCATCCCTACACCCAGATGTCCTTCTATTAGACATAACCCTCCTCATCCGCCGCTCCTGGGCGGCACCGAGACTCTACCAAAGGCACCGCACCCCGCACAACAGAGCCCTGCTACGGCGCTTGCGCCGATAGGTCCGAGTCCGACTGCGTGAGTACCGAGTGCAAGCGTGGGAGGACAAGATGGCCTGCCTGGGCACTAAAAGCGTGGACGTGTGGAAGATCGCCGAAACTTTTCGCAACCGCCGTGGCCAATACACCTCTCCACTCCAGGGCACCCAAGGCCTGGCCTATGAACCTGAAGCCAAAGCAAATGTATTTGCCGACTATCTGGAACGCACCATGTGTCCAAGAGACGACCCCCAGGACCACCGATTTTCGAAACGTATCCGTCGGGACGTACGTCGAGATTTTTTCGACGCCCCCCGGAGGATGCGGAATGACTACCGGTAATACGCCCCAGTGAACTCCATGGCGCACTCCAGCGCCTCAAACCCAAAAAGTCGGCGGGAACTGATGGGCTGACTCCCCTCATGCTTCGCCACCTTCCCTTCAACGCCGTGCTCTTTCTGACTAGGGTGTTCAACATGTGTCTCACTCTGGGTCACTTTCTACGAGAGTGGAGAGCGGCTCGGGTGATCTGCATCTTGAAGCCCGGGAAAGACCCGGTCCACCCCTTCAACTACCGATCCATAAGTCTATCTACCCTCTCGAAAGTTCTCGAGAGGATGATCTTAAGCCGCTTGTACCCATTATTGGGAGACATTCAAGCCATCCCTCAACACCAGTTCGGTTTTCGTCCTGGGCACTCTTCGCCTCAGCAGTTGCTCCGGGTGGTGGAGGCGGCTACCCTGGGTTTCCAGAAACACACTTTCACTGCTGCGGTATCTCTGGACGTCGAAAAGGCCTTCTCAACGACCTGGCACGCGGGGCTCCTTTCCAGACTCATCCATCTGGGATTCCCCATACAACTCAACATTATACACAGCTTCCTAAGTCACCTTACACTAAAAGTCACAGTTGCGAGAAGAACATCTGGTCCACGGGTGAATGTAGTCAAGGCGAAAGCCAAGGCCCTCACTAAGGTTAAGACTAGGTCGAAGGTAAAAAGAGCCGTGGGCCTTGTAAACCAAGAGACAGCCGTCCCAATTACACCAGCAGCTCCTGCTACCCCTCTCCCAGCTCTCACACTGCCAGAAGACCATGCTGGTTTTGTTACGGCGGAGAAAAGGCGGAAAAAGTCCTCCGGCTCGCAGCCGGGGGAATCTCATCATCTGGACCTGCAGTGTCGACCTCGAGTCACGCCGCTCAAAAGGCGGGAAGAATCCCGCCAATTGTGTCAGACCCGTTGCCGAACCAAATCAAGGTGATGAAGGAACTGAGGGCACGGCTAAAGGCCGAATTCCAGGCATCCCGACATCCTGGACGGGTTGTTATCCATACCACCACCCCTGACGACCACGTGGCCGCGACGAAGTGCTCATAGCGCGTGGAATTAAATTCCACACTTATTCGCTGCAGCGATGCAATGTGGTCCGCAGAGTGATCAGGGGTCTGTATTCGGAGACTGACCCCGAGGATATCCGTGTTGGCCTGACAGAGGAATACGGAATCAAACCGCGGTCCGTGGTGCAACTCACCATTACAAAAGAACACGAGGGAAAACCCACCAAGGTCCCCCTGCTACTATTCCCGGTGATAGTGGAGAAACAAGGAGAGGGAACCCCGAAAATTAACGAGGTGAAATCGTGATCGAGCCTTATCACAGCAGGGAGGGGCCAGCCCAGTGCTTCAAGTGCTTGGGCTTCCACCACTCCAGTCATGCTTGTGAGACAGGGGAAGACAGGTATCGTTGCTGTGACGTCAGGTCTCTTAGCTCACATGCCCGCAACGACGGCCAGTTACACGTGTGACGTCACAGCGTGTAAGAGGAAAGGCGTCCGCGACATCGCAGTTTTAATGCTGACTGTTTCATTTACGGAATAATCACTGATTATAAATAATTACATTTCGCTTTATGCCATCTATATGAATTCTAGTTTATGTGAATAGTCATGTTATAACGCTAATAGAACAGAAATTATAACTATTTTGCCTGAGCTAGAGGAGAGCTATACAGAACAATTAAGTGGACATTTTCCGACATTTGCCGTTTCGCTTTTCTTTAATTAGTTTGTCAATGTTAGGGCGTAATGTACGGCACATTTGTAACCGAAGACTGCATGTTAGATTGTGATCTGACAATATGCTTCGGGATTTTGACTTAGAAAGGTTTATAACAGAAAAGAATTGTTCGCACGCATACGTAGAACCAAACATGTATAATACCCGTGCAACAAGGGCATACAACCTCAGAAATCTGGTTTGAGGAACATTCTTATAACAATCAGCCAAGTCTTCCTTGTATTTATATTTGTCCTTCAGTAAATTGTCGCACTGTAAATTTATCAATTCAATTTGCTACCTGCTAGAAGCATTGTTGACATCCAATGAATACGGGTTCGCAAAGATCTGAAACGTAGTTGACAATGTTTCTACATCTTGAAGCCTGGCCTCAAACTAGTGAGGCCAGGCTCACACAGGGAACTGAACACAAACACAAAACCACTACACGTCAATAAAAACACAAAATAAAAACAAAATTCGCACTAATGCCGTTAAGATCCCTCAAACAACAAGTAAAAACCCGCAGACTGGGCTGAAGAGGGTTCTCTCTAAACAGCCCGGGCATGTTGTAAACATGCCCAAATAACATAACATTTTTCATATTCATTCAGTTTCGTGCAAGTAGCGCCGCTGATCTATGCAGCACAGCAGTACACCGCTCTCGCCTGACGTCACACGAACGTTTAAATATGTCACACGACCCGAAGTTGTCTTCCCCTGCGGCGGCGCCGTGGCCGAGCGGTTAGCGCGCTCGCCTACCACCTAGGCGGCCCGGGTTCGATCCCAGGGACCCGCATGTGGTATTCGTGGTGGACGAAGCGGCGTCAGGGCGGGTTTTCTCCGGGTACTCCGGTTTCCCCCGCCATCTCATTCCACTGGTGCTCCATCTTCATGTATCATCAGTGTCACCGCCTGCGGTGCCGTAGTAGTAAAAGCGGGCGTTAAACACTACAACAACAACAACTGTCTTCCCCTGCTGTGAGAGGACGCTCAAATGCCTGCGTTGCGCGGGTGAGCACCAAGTCAAAGACTGCCCGAAACCTATGGAAGAAAGGAAGTGTGCCAACATATGCATCTATCGCGGATGCCCAAAGTGAATTGCAAGTATGCAAGGCAGACAGGGCAAGAGCAACAGCCATTATCCATGGTGAAGGCTACCAGCAAGACTGCTGCCAAGCTTCCCCCACCACCACCAGCTCCCGCTCCGGTTGCATCAACCAACCAGAGAGCAGCAGAGCCAATCAGCGCTGGCCCGGCCTCCCGGACAGGCCCATCCAATCAGGAGACAGTAGTCACTGAAGAAAACTGACAGTTACATGCCTTTGGAGACACATTTGGGTCAATCCACGTCAAATCGAACACCCGTAAAAGCGACTTTTTCGTAGGAGGTTCAAAATTTGTTAATGAATAATAGGCATCAAATAAGGAGACCCGTATTTTTTTATGTTCGTATTTTTAAATTACTTGCTTTGTTATGGCTATTAGAAACTAAGCAATTTCTGCGCGCACCGTAATATAAAATCACTTGTTACTCTAAGGCCGTATAGAGTTGAGAGTTGGGGTTTGGCGCTCTGGAAAGGTTAAATATAACACTTTTAACAACTTTCGATCAATCATTATTACACATAAATTTTGGACTGGTTTTTTTGATGGTATATTTTGTAAAACCAAAAATAGAATTTAAATCGATATGTTAAAAATCTAAAAAAAATACACACGTATTCCCTGACATTTTATCTATAAAATAAGATGTTGAAAACTATGGAGCTTGCATTAGTGCATTTGCTACAATTTTTTTCTGGAGGCGTGCCAGCGCTCACGGGCGAGTAACAAACCAGGTGACTGCAGACAGCATGCGAATTGGTGCGTCAGCTATGCTACTCACCTAACTTCTTACTAAGGCAGTACAGTCCATACAGAAAAATGTCTCCACAATGTACCTTCTTTCTGATACTCCTGTGGCATCTGATACGTGCTTTTGAACTTTTGAATTTTTTTGAAAAATCTTCTGATGTAAGCAGTTGTTTGCTTTTAGCTTCTTCCTTCATGTACGTCCATACATTTGAAATAATTTCTCTACTCTGACTGTGTAATGTTTTGGTCCCTAATTTAGAACGTACAGGTGGCATAATTGATTTACGCTATGATCAATGTCTTACAAATTCACTATATTCACTCTTTATTGCAAATATCTATGTCTTCAACTGCATACTGCACTAGAAAGCACCTTTGAATTAGCAAGGACTGTCTCAGATCATGCAGACATCACTACCTTCCCCCTCCCTCCCCTTGTGCATGGTTTCCTTCGCAGAATTATACAATATGAGCTGATGAAACAGACAAAAGCTATGGATTCGCCAACAGGACTTCCAGTCAAGGTCAGGGGCCCAGAACAATGGGTCCAGCTGTGCTTTAAAATTACACTCCTGTTGTTGTTGTTGTAGTGTTTAACGCCCGCTTTTACTACTATGGCACCGCAGGCGGTGACACTGATGCTACATGGGATGAAGATGGAGCACCGGTGGAATGAGATGGCGGGGGAAACCGGAGCACCCGGAGAAAACCCGCCCTGACGCCGCTTCGTCCACCACGAATACCACATGCGGGTCCCTGAGATCGAACCCGGGCCGCGTAGGTGGTAGGCGAGCGCGCTAACCGCTCGGCCACGGCACTCCTTCATTCCTTTGTCAAAAACTGAAGCTTTAGTGAAACAATTTTCTTTCGAAGAAGGAGGTAAAGTTGTGTGTTGTATGGAAACATTAGTTTAAAATGCATATTTTAAAAACGTTTTGAAGATGCTAATAGTGTACATATAATAGTGTCAGCTAGCACTGTTCTCCTTACTGTACTTTGTAACGTTCATGGAACCTCGAGCAGTGGACAGTTGCCGTAATGGAAGGTGGCAATTATTGTGCGAGGTTACTGTAGCCGTCACCGCTGCCTCGCGACTCCGCTGCACTGATTTGCAAAGTTAATTACAAACTTCAGCTGAACTATTAGAGACTCCATTCTGATTTTTTCTGAGAATATTGAATAAACTTCATTGTATTTTTAGTTTGTTTGTTTTGTTTGTTTGTTTTTTGTTTTTTTTTTTCCAGATTTGTAAATCGTCGAGTTTATGTTATTATCTAACTTTAAAACTTTAATCGTATAAAATATAATATTAATGATGATTAATAAAATTTTCTAATAAATACCTTACGAAATACTGCAATTTATCTTTAATTTGAGCCAAAGATCAAGTAATTTGCTTCATTACAATCGGAGGTATGATTGATCGAAGAGTGAGGAGCGCGCGATTTTTGGGACATTTAAAAAATTAATATCTGCCAGAATATATTTTTTTATATAAAACGAAGAAACACGGGTCAAATATATTTTGTTCCAAAACACACACACACACACACACACACACACACACACACACACACACACACACAAAAATTTCAAGAAAATCTGAGATGTCAAGGTCATTTTTTGCCATATTTTGTTCGATTTGACGTGGAATGACTCATTTGCTTCTGAGGACATGACTGAGTTTATCGAACTGGCAACCTGGTTCGCCGATTTGGTGCGACGTTCCCTTCCCATTCTGAGATGCTGCAGGGAACACATGGAAAACCCCAGTATCTCCGCTGTAAAGAAGCACCTATTCGTGCTTCAAACGTTCAAACGACCCAGCAACTGTACCATAACTCCAGCAGCTCTTAATGGCGCATAGAACTTTGCGTTTATTTAGAGCCGCGTTCTGGAACGCAAATAGAGTTCGGGAGCAGAGGTCAGGCCTTTTAGAGTCTGTAGACAGCCACGGGGTTGATATGATGGTCTGCGAAACACACTTTCACGCTGGTATACAGTTTAGCCTGCCAAGTTACGTAGCCCATCGGTCCGATCGGGTCGGCCGACAGGGCGGTGGTATGGCCATATTCATAAAGATCCATCTCACCCACACTCTGTCACTATTCCCCCGCTCCAACACATGGAAGCGACTGCCACAAGGCTATTCTTAGACGGGAACGACCTGGTGCTTGTGGCGGTATATGACCCGCCGGATGGACACTTCCACGAATGGGACATCGTGGCACTCCTGAACCTACACCACAAGGTATGCATTGCAGGCGACTTCATTGCAAAACACCCAAGCTGGCACAGCCGCACCCAGGAAGGGTCGGGGACTGTACCGTCTCATTAGCGGGAACCCCGCCCTTTTCGCGCACTGTCCGAGAGGTCCAATTCACTTCCCGCCACGCGGCGCGGCGGACGTCATAGATTTCATAGCTACTAAGAACATTCTATTTCACCTGGATCCCTCGGAGGTTCACGCTCTGGACTCAGACCACAACCCAGTTGTGGTCAACTCCGACGTTAACCTTACTGCGCTGGGAGCACCAGACTGGGTCGAGGAAGTTGACTGGGATGCAGCCGTCCTAGCCCTCCAAAACTACGTGGAAGCACGGTCTCGAATAGACTCGATAGAGACTCTCGAGGAGGCAGCTGTGGGGTTTTCAACATCTGTCCTAAATGCGGTTCGTGCTCACACACACCACATCCCTACCGAAATACCAAACCCAACAGCCATCCCTGTCCCACTGAAGCGCCTCATCCAAGCGAAAAATGCTGTGAGAAGGCTATGTCAGAGATTCCGTCACCCTAGGGTAGGAGAAATACACCGGAGGTTCAAATCCCTGGTTAGACGACTCCTAAGAAAACACAGGCAAGCAGCTTGAGAAAACACGTAAACCTCCAAGAGAGGAAACCGTGGCGCATAGTCCGAGGCTTGTGGAAAGACAAAACTGTCCACCAGCACCATCTGCACAGCCCTCGCGGAAGACTTGCCTTCGAACCGAGGGAGAAAGTAAAGGCGCTAGCAGACTATCTGGAGACTCAATTCCAGCCCAGGGAGGACCCACAGGACGACGACGACCATACTGACCTCGTGGAACAAGCGGTAGAAGGCTTCTTAGAAGTCGGACCCGCGGACTACGAGGCTTTCCACATCCCGATAGTTACCCCTCGCGAGGTGACTTCCACCATCCAGAACCTAAAATCCCAAAAAGCCCCTGGACAGGACCGCATAACTGCGGAAATGCTCCAGTAATGCCAGTTGTCTGGAAACGGGTGTGTGTGGTATGTATGCGTTTTGAAGCCGGGTAAGAATCCGGTTTTCCCGTCTAGTTACCGATCCATCAGCCTCCTGCCAGTTATTTCGAAAGTGTTCGAGAAACTGTTCCTCACCCGCCTCGGACCTCATTTGGAGGAAAAAGGCCTCCAACCGGAGCACCAGTTTGGTTTTCCTTCTGACCACTCCACGACTGAGCAATTACTGAGAGTAGCCGAAAAAGCCTCCCTGGCTTACCAGGAGAGGGCTAAAACGATGGCAGTGTTGCTCTACGTGGAAAAGGCATTCACTACCGCCTGGCATGAAGGGCTTGTCTAGAAGCTCATACAGCATGAAATCCCCCTCCATGCATTTACCTGGTGGCTAGTTTCCTTCAGGAACATAGCTTCCGGGTGAAGGTTGAGGGATCTTTTTCAAGAGAAAGGCCAATTGGCGCTGGAGTCCCTGAAGGCATTGAACTGTCATGGCAGTCTTTGCTGCTTACATAGCCAGTCTCCCCACACACCCAAATGCACACACACATGCCAGTATGCGAATGATCTCATGATGTTCGCTACTAACAGGAATCTCTGCTACAGCTACCGGCAAGTACAAGCCCATGTCTGTGCTATCAATAGATGGTGCGAGAACTGGTGCATGTCTATTATCCCGGAGAAAAGCTCTGTGATTCTCCTGGCTTATACATTAGCAAACCAGCTCGCTATGGCAAGAGGTTCGTCGATTTTATCAACTGTGTTACCTCTTAGGTGTTACTTAGTCCAGAGCACATTTACAAGATTGGAAAGACCTTTAATTACAACAATGCCAACTTAGTCATAATAAACATTCCTGTGGATGTCCACGGTCATGCCACAAACCAGAGTTTGAACAATTTCCAGAAGTTAAACGTCTCATAACCAGGTGGTGCACAAAATATATCAAAGTTGGCAGCGGCTATTTTGAGCACTTTCAGTGGTTCATTAGAATGTTATCTATATATTTGCAGAATCGTAGTTTCCTTTGTACTTCAGTTCTATCTTATGTGATCTGTACTGCCCACTTTCTCCATAACTGAGAGGTCCTAGCATCTCAACAAGCGTTTCTGGATATGGGTTTAACAAAGTGTGATCACATGGTATCTATAATGTAGCTATTCTATAAATTCTTCAATCCTAAACCATCAGGAACAGTTTTCGTTCCTTTTATCATTATTTTTGTGTTTAGTGACATATTAGAAACTGAGCGGAATGTCAACCGTGCATGAGGACAATGCATTTTCACTTTTTGGTACACCAGATGTTGTACAATAGGGAGGCTCTGGTGTGGATTTTGAGATGCTAAGCACTTCTTTGCATGGTACCTCCCCTATAGCTTTCCTTGCATGGAATATGACATCACTGCTGGTGACATCACCTCCAAGATAGCCTATATTTTCAGTGGTACACAGTAACTTCTCTGCCCTGCCAACTTCTAGAAGGGTTTGTGACATCTTAGTTTAGTTATTCTGTCATATATGTCATAAGTAAAGTGCATTGCTCATCTGAAAACTTGACTAATGAAGGCAGAAGCAATCTTCATATACTTATGAATTCTTTCCATATGTGTCTAGGGGGAAAGTGCTGAAAAATGTATTCAAAAGACCATCAATCATTTGAAATATCAGTCGTGTGTTTCTGTGTCCCAGCAGAAGCTACCTTAATGGAGCTATGAAGAAGTGAATGCCAAGTGCAAAGTGCCCAATAGCTGTCCTAACATTGGAGATAACAATTCCAATCTGTGATGATATATGCAGCAGCATTAAAAACTGTCCAGTGTTTCCATTTTCCTGGGGTAACACACAGTAGAAGCCACTATAATTAAGTTATAATGAAAGAAGTGATAAGCGTTAAGCACCCAGTTACTTTCCAAACATTGCAAATAACAGTTTCAAGTATTGATGAGATATCCTGACCACTTGAACTAAAAGTATTTTAGAAATGCATGGATCTTACAAACAGATTAAGAGCAAGAAGGCGGCACAATTAAGAATTTGTTTAAGGAAAATAGGTGCCGTTGTGCTACAGTATATAGAGGTATTGTTCATGGCATCTTATCACATGTCAAAGATAACACAGTACATACAGTTTAATTCTGGACTAGAATTTGACTAGAATTAAACTTATTCACAGAAATATTTGTGAAACAAAACGATGCCAGGATCTTATATTTCACATTGCTTCATTGTTTTTAAAAGTTAATTGAATTGGTAAAGTAGGGTGTATTTCTAAGTGTTTTACTGTTAAAACCATGGACAAGTCAATGATGAAAGGTTATTCTATATATTCAGTATGTAATTGAAAAGATTAAAATGACAGTCTTTTCTATTATGCAATTCGACAATGTGATAACAACGATTACATGTAAACTCTGGAAAACTAAATACTGCATCTGGTTAGGAGAACTTTTCATTGGCATCAAAGTAGTATGCATATGACCTTAAATTATATAATGCTATCATCAGCCTGAGATAGGATGCTTTTGTTCTTACATGAATTGTTTTGGTTGCATATGGGAAAAAATTGTACAGCTACTTGGGCGATGGGTTTAATAGTATGAAAAGGGGAAAAGTATATGAGGTTTTTGAAAGTTTGGCAGTTTAATCCTTTATTTTGTTCTTTCTGCAATCAAACTTTCTTTTTCTTTCCAGAGTGTGTTGGGAGATGGACATCACGTTCAGCAATGTACTGGAGGGAGCACGACAGTACTTCCAAGGTCTTCCTTCACCTGCCAATACTGGCTCTTCCTCTCAGGCACCCCAAAGTGATTGTAATATTAATGGTCGCTTAAGCAATTCCTCACCTCATTACAACCATTTGGATGTTTCTGGAATCACTGGTGCTTCAGTTTATGAGAATGTGAATGCAGGCACACACATTCTCAATCAGCAACCAAAACAACATGCTGTTATATCTTCAGTCCAGACTCATCAAAAAAACATAGGTAGCACAGCATCTTCTACCTGTTCTTCTGTTTTGAACTACTGGCCCGCTTACCAGAGAACCAAAGATAATACAGTACCAACTAGCTCAGAATCATATCATAATCTAGCTTCACGCTCTTATATTTCATCCAAAGTCCTCACTCCACAGTCACAAAATGCAGCTCCTGTGCTGTATAATGGGAGTAGAATGCCCTTACCGGAAGCTAATTCTGTTAACTACCGATTACAAAATAACATTCATCAGTCACAGTCACATCAACCTAGACCTCAAGGCCATAACCTCCCACCAATAGCAGCTTTATCAAATTATCATTCAAATAAAGTGACTAGTAACAGTAGTACAAGGGAAAAAACATTGGCCTGCCCTTCCCAGACAACACATCACATTCATCCAACACTATCTTCAGCCTCACAGTCCATTCAACTCCTGGATAAAACTGTGAGGCCACAAACAGAATATACTTCTCATTCACAGCATGATAATATTCAGTATGCAACTAGCGCCAGTGTGACTACAGTTACAAATAGCACTGTCTCACATTATGTAGCAAATAAGTACCAGCAGATTGATTCTGTTGCAACCTATAGTAAAATCACTCCTCAGCAAATACCTTTGCTGGCCTCTGTCTCTGCAACTTCATCCACATCTTCCTCTAGTTCTTCCAAGTATGAGTTGTCTTCCCAACATGGGACAATCCAACATCACCAACAGCAGTCACAGCATCATCTACAGCAGCCACAGTGCCATCTACAGCAGGAGCAGCAGCAGCAGCAGCAGCAGCAGCCACAGCATCATCATCATCAACAGCAACATCATCAGCAACAGCAACATCAGCAGCATCAGCAACATCAACAGCAACAACATCAGCAACATCAACAGCATCAGCAACATCAGCATCATCAACATCAGCAGCATCTCAACCAGCAATATGTGAACCTCCACACCAATGGTCGACCACATCCACAGCTTGCAGATTCGCAAACTAAATCTGAAAAGCACCTTTCTTCTCACAGTTCAAAGCTGGCACAGCAGTATTCTCAACAGGTACTGCAAACCTCAAGAAACCATAAGCAGAGCCAAAAGGTTTCTAGCATAGCATGAAAGTTTAAACTATTTCACAATTTTTAAGAATTTTAAATGGTGATTTGTCATAGAACTGTGCATGGTGACAAACTATTAATAATTTAATTTTTATGGGAATGGGTTAGTCCTAAGTTACCTGTATTAATATTCTAAATTATGTAGGAATGAAACTTCACAAACTTCCATTTCAATACTTCTCATGTTGGTTTGGGATTTTGGTTGTTTCAGAAACTAACTCCAAGGTATATGATTACTACTTTTATTTTTTGAAAGTAATATTTCTGTTTGATTTGCAGGTACACTTCACCACAACAAATAGATTACAGGCTCCTTCTGCTACAATAGTCCATGCAAGCAGTCAGCAACGCTGCACATTGTCCACTGCCTCTTCATCTGTTCCATCACCTTCAGTACGCAATTGTGGTAGAAATAAGCGTGAATCTCCTTTAGATCTTTCTGTGAAGACAGTGCGTCAATCAGCAGATTCAACAGCTAAGGATGACAATGACTGTGTCTATAGCCTACCAGGCTACTCCTCAGGTTCTCTGGAACACCCATCAAGGGCCAAACAACATTCTCTATCAGCAATGACAACTGTAAGAAGTAGAACACCACAGCAACAGACTGTAATATTGCCCCCCTTACAACTGCCTTCTAGTATAGCATATCCTACATTTGATCCACGTACATCAAAGACCTCTGCTAATGGGTCATCTGCTGTAGTGAGTGTCTCCAATGAATCTAACATGGGGGCACCCAAGGTGGATTTTCTTCCAAATTTTGGAACATCTCACAATGCAGTGACAACATATTCTTCCAAGAATCAACAGAATTGCTCAACAAAAAATAGTTTACATCACCCAACTTGCAGACAAGTCTCTGCAGCTCCTCTGCCAAATGTAGGTAGCTTTAAAAATATAGGAAGTGTATCCAGTGTCCATGTGACATATGAGCCAAAACTTGCAACACATTTTCCTTCTGCATTATCACAAACTCAGCAGAGACATTTGACTACAAATTCTTCCTCCAGTTCAATAGCATCCTTAGTTCCTGGTTCCAATAGCAACATAGTATCTGGGTATGAAAATGCAAAGTTAGTGTCAAACACGGTAGCAAATTACAGAAATACTCATTTGGATTATAGTAACAGGATTGCTGGCTCTCGTAATAATTCTACTTATTCAGTACTTGGTCAGAAACGATCAAGTGAAATGCGTCATCCTTCTCCAGCAAAGCTTCCTAAACTGGATACATGGAGACAGACAATAGATCAACAAATTGAGCAACGTTTATCTTCCTATTCATCTTCCAGGGCACAACAGCAACAACTTAATGGAAATACGAGCAACTGTAATTTCTCTCATGATGCACAGTGTACACCTCATCTATCACAACAAAGATTACAGAGTCAGCAACAGCAATACAACTTGTCAGCAGTTTCAAGGACACAAGCAGTATCTACTAGTTCTGCTCAACATTCCCTTCAGACTGCTGCACAATCAGCTCATTATTATTCCAATCATGGGCATACACATTATGCTAATCCCACTACACAACATCCTTCTGAGAGAGGAAATTCAGTACATAAATTGCATAGTAGCAATGCCTCTCTTATATCGCAGCAAGCAAATGAAAGAAATTGTGGTCCCACAGATAAACAAGTGCTGAGTATCCTACGTAATAGTTTAGAAATCAAAGAGGCTAGAATGACTGAGCTGCAAAATCAACTAGCACAAAATCAACTCGAGCAGAATGCGTGTTTCCACCAAAATGAGCATGGCACAACTTCTTCTCAGAATCACAGTAAACAAGCTAAGCAATATGTACAGCAGCTCAGTGAAATGACAAATTTGCAACATTTCGCTATGTCAAAAACATCAGTAGAAATGTTAACACCTCAGAAAGTGATATCACCACCTGAAGCTATACTTCTTCCCAATCCAATGGATAAACCTCACCAAATCTCTATTGCTGAAACTCAAAAAATACAAATGCCCAAGGGAATTGATTCCCCTCAGCTGGTGGTAACATCTACAAAAATTTATAGTGTTGCAAAGCCAAGTGATGATGATCAGCACATTAGGGCTGAACTGACAGAAAATAAATGTGGAAGTAACAGCGTATCCAGTGCAGCTGCACCAGACTCTGGAGATGCAGAAGTGATAGCTTCATATCTTCTAGCAGCTCGTGCGTTCCGAACTAAAGCCGAGTTGAAACAGGTGAGTTGATTTATAAAATACTTGACTCATGTAAGATTTAGTGCCTAGTTGCTAGATTTGGAACTTTTCCCGATGTAGTGGGCTACAAATCTTAGGCACCAATAAATCCTGGGATCAAAGGCACCGTGATTCCATTTATCCACTTGAAGGCTTCTATGATGTTTGTCAGTTCTTCCACCCTTTCAATTACAAGACAGGAACTTCTTATTTTTCTGGCAGCTGGTTCAGCAGACTAATTACTATTCTTTCTTAAGTTCTTTACTGTTTAATGGTAACTTAACTAAAATAATTACCTGAAGGACAATCATTTGAATGAGATTTTAGAAATTGACTGGAAGAATTGTATTAGTTTTTCCAATATTTATTTCCAGGAAAAAAGTTACCGCCTTTCTAAGGACGCCCCTGGGTAATGGTAATGCCACTCCCGTCATCTAACACATACTTACCCCAACACCTATTCCTGCACCCTTCCTGTATCCAAACTTAGGTATGCAGGAAGAAACCATTGCCCACAGACACAAAAGCTTGAAAAAATTTGGACCACCTTCTATACTGCACAGATAAAGTCGCAATAAGCGGCTAGGTGCTGTGCAGATAAGCATACCGTACAGGAGAACCTGTACGACCTGTTCTCGAATGCTGGAATTGGATTCTCTCTCTCTCTCACACACACACACATGCACGCACGCACGTGCACACACACACACACACACACACACACACACACACACACACACACACACACACACACACTTTCATTCATACTTCCAGACTCAGGGAAGGATGAGGAATGATAAATAATCTTGGCTGGAGAAAAATTCGTACCTCCCTGCCGGGAATCGAACCCGGGACCCCTAGCACAGCAGGCAGGTGCTCTACCAACTGTGCCACGGAGCCAGCCATTGAAGTTCTTTGTTTTTGTGAGATTTTGAATATCTATGATAAAACACAAGTCTGCTAGGTATGAAAAGAGTGGTGCATTTTAATTAACCTTAATATTTGGTGTTCTTGTAATATATTATTGTGACAGTGTCCTTTATTATAGCAAATGGCCTAATTCTTAAACATGTTATGTTACTATTGGTTATGAGAAGTCCAAAATGCAGTACCATCAGTTAGCTAACATAGGACACACTTTGGAACGACATTACTGGTTATGTTTACAGACATGCATCACACCAAGCAGAATGTAGTAAGGATCTGTAACAGCTATTCTGCCTGTAAACTTAAGCTGCAATATTTTCATCAGGGGTTATACAGCAGAAAAATCTAATGTGAAACTGCAAAAGTATTCTTTTTATGTGTTTAAACTATGTAATAAATAGCTTGAGTACACCAGTGTTTAATTTTACCATATTTGAGTTACAGGTTGGCCCAAGCTTAGAACATCAGCAACAGACCTACAGATGTGCAACACCAACCTCCAGTAGTTCCCTGAAATCTCCAGGCACCCCCATGGTGTTCTCTCCACCCCCTAATGGGACCGGTCAAGTAGTAGCTGATACAGGATCTGAAGAATTCCTCATTTGTCTACAGGAGAAAGCTAAATCAGAGCATACTCCTCCAAGGAATGATAGTATTTCAAAGAACCATGGTACACCCAGTGGTGCATCTTCTAGTGGAAGTAGCCCTCCAAAACTAACTCGTGAACGTGCAATGTTCCCCCCACGAAGAAAACTCTTCAGTCGCAGTGATGAAGAACCAGGTGGTGGTACTTCATCTTTGATTACAGCCTTTGCACCTTCAAGGGATCCTTCAGGACTTCGCAGTTCCTCAGAAACATCTGTATTCGACTTCCCTGACACTGACTCTGAAGGTGAAATGCCTGTTCTAGAAATGCAAACTTTGGATGAAATGAGGAGGGATAGGAGATCTCATATCAAGACCAGTCATCAAACTACACCAGTCACAGAAATTGTTGAAGTTTTTGATGACGATATACTTGAAAGTGCTCCTAAATCTACAGAACCATCAACAGAAGAGTCAACTCCCCTAGACCCGTTCTGGTCCACAGCCTGTGAAAAATTCCTTGAGCAGTTAAAAAGTGGTAGTGTTAAGCGAACGTGTCGTCGTAAAAAGACTGCAGCAGAGCTAAAATCTATGTATGAAAAATGTGAAGTGAATATAGTGGAAGTAAAGCAAAGTGAAGAAAGTGAATTACTTGATCCTAAAGAAGAGTCAATGAGTGGTGATAAAACTTCATGTGAGGATAGTCAGCACAACAGTGAGGCAGTGGTGAAACAACTGGTTACCAAATCAGAGGAATCTGATGAGGATGTTCCTCTTATTCAACGTAAAGGAAGATTGAAAAATGAAAAGGAAGAAAAAGACACTGAGGATGAAATTAGTTTGGCGGAAATTAAAGCCAGATTGGGAAGAAAACATGACATTGACCAATTAACTCCTATCAAAAATTGGAAACATAATAGAAATAGTGATAGGAAAATTGTAAGTAATAGCAGTGATAGTGCTGAAGATGATATAAACGACATTTGTCAGCAAACAGTGGCTGAGCGTCTTCGCAAAAGAAAGCGTAAAGGGCTAGGTAGTGATAGCAATGTATCAATTAGGATGAAGTTACGGTCAAAGGAGTTTCATAAAATGAGAAAAGGGAGAGATAAATCTAAAGAGGTGCCTTACAGATCGGGCTGCAAAAAGAAGAAGCTGCAGTTTGGTGATGGTTCTGATTTCCGACCTGGATGGGAGGAGGAGTTATACCGTTTTAAACGTTCTTTGCGAATGCCAATAAGATTAATAAATATTCCACGCCCTCCTAGTGCATATAGGGTTTCAACTTCATTACCAGATTTAGATCCATATCCAAACTCCCCAGCAGCATCCACAATGGACTCCTCAGATTTTACTTCTCAGAATCAACAGCATTCTCAGTGTAGCAATTTTCTAGATCAGCATCAGAATACTTGGGGCTCCCTAAGAAGTGAGACTGTAGACAGTGATATTGAGTCAAGTTCAAATGCTTCCATATCTTGGCTCAATGATTTGGATTCAGAAGATGCAACATCATCAACAATAATATCATCAAAGTTTACTACAAATAATGATAGTAATAGTTCTATTCTAAATGTTTTGGTAAATAAGTACAGCAGAAACAGAGTATCAAGGAAAACTTCACAAGATAAAGGCATTATTTCAGATTCATCCAACCCTCAGACAGTTTTACGTTCCTCAAGTGGTAGACAAGAATGCGGATCAGAAGTACAAAATAAAGCTCTTAATGGAAACATTGATGATAGAAAGTGTAAGAGATACTCTAAGAAAAAATTTGTTAAAGTTGTTAAAGATGACGTGGAATCCACAAATTGCAGTGAAGAATCGGTGCATTTAGAGAAATCTTTAAAACAAACCATTTCCAATTTTCATGATGCATTTCAACAGAGTAGTGAAATTCTGCCAGAAAAGTTTGCTCCTGCTGTTTACAAATCAAGGACAAGAAAACAAACACGCACCTTGCAGCAACGAGCTACACTCTGTGAAATATTTGGTGAGGACCGTCCAGCTTCTGCTCCACCTACATGTCAGGAGTCAAATAAGTGTGAGAACAAGACAGAGACTAATACACAAGGAAGTAAGTCTTTTAGAGCAATTAATAGACAAGGATTACGAAGTGCAGGCTTAAGACGCAGTAGTAAGGCAGTGCTCAATTCAAAACGACATCTTTTACGTAGGAACAATGATTTACTGCGTGTGCTCACTGGTAAGGATGGTTTGAATCAAGAGTTACTTCCAAAAATATCTGGAAAAGAAAGTAGTAAACATCTCTCCCAAGATGCTCATCCAGTTGCCTGTGATTTGAAAGTTAGGCGTAGAAGATTGAAACTGCGATCAGTAAGAAGAAAATTTCGCTCTGGGTTTGATTACATCCGAAAGAAAAAGAAGCAGCAGAGGAAAGAAGGTGATGCAGAGAGCAACAAAGAGAAAAAGAAGGTAGGTTTACCATTATTGTTATCATCTTCTTCTTCTTCTTCTTCTTCTTCTTCTTCTTCTTCTTCTTCTTCTTCTTCTTCTTCTTCTCCTTCTTCTCCTTCTCCTTCTTCTTCTTCTTCTCCTTCTTCTTCTCCTTCTTCTCCTTCTTCTTCTTCTTCTCCTTCTTCTTCTCCTTCTTCTCCTTCTTCTTCTTCTCCTTCTTCTCCTCCTCCTCCACTTCATAGGCAGTCAAGTGTGTATTATTCATTATTAGTATTTATTATTATTATTATTATTATTATTATTATTATTATTATTATTTATTTATTATCATCACTGCCGTCATTGTTTTTTTATTCATATCACATTATTAATAGTTAGTATTAGTGATGGGACAATACCACTATTTCTTGATACTGGATATCAATATTTATTTTTAAGCACCAATACTCATTGTATAAAAAGCAAGGCATTGGCTTGTTCACTGAATTATGTGCTCATAGTAGTTTTCTATGTATAAAAAGCATGTTACCAATTCTGTTCTTGCTCATTTTCAGATGTATGACAATGATGGGAAACTCATACATTGCTTTTTCCATGTAGGTTCTTTAAACTTCACTCAGTGTAACATGCTTCTTTAAATTTGTTGTATTGTGTGACTTAGCACAATGCAAAAATATTTTTCTCCTTATTTTACACACTGGTTTGTTATCGTTAATATACCTTACTTCAAAATATTTCCACATTTCACTATATTTTATTCAGTATCTTCGTTGTGCATTGGTAAAACAAAATATTTATGAGAATTAGATGTATGGTGTACTTACAAGGTAAACTCGTGATCTGAGTTTGCCTTGCAAGAATAGAAGGAAAGAACAATTATTTCCATATGCTGTATTATCTCACATCTTAAGTTCTGATTTGTTTCTGCAGGATTCACAGTTTTGGTCTCTGGAGTAGGTAAATGTAATGGCAGAGAGCGAGTCACCAAGCCAGACTATTGTAGAAATGTGATTTAGTGCATCAGCTAAATCAGCCTCATTCATAACTCAGTTAAAGCTGTATTTTGCATGGATTACCTTTTGATTTTTAAATGCGGTTTATTGAATAACCTTTTGATGATGAGTGTTACCAAACCATTTTTATTGATTTTTAACAAAGTAAAAAAGAAAGATAGCAACCTAGAAAATAAAACTAAGATGTTTTAACATAGAACATCAACTTCACTCGAATGTTTCTGGAATTCTCCACTAGTGACCTCCACACACTCCCTCCGCAGTGACAGCATCCGCGTATTTTGGAGGGAAGGTGACCTATCGACCTGATCTGGTAGTTTGTGGTAAAGGTGCACAGGGTTTATTGCTAGATGGAGAAGATGAGGGAATATCCAGTGTTGATCCTTCTGATGTGTTTTCTATGTTGCGAGAAGAATATTCTTTCAGAATGAAAGCAGGTTTTAGTCTGTTCATGCTAATTGTTTGTCTTCCACTTGATGTCTCTATTTCGAAGTGTTTGTAATCGCGAGATAGAACTTGATATGGTCCATCATATGTCAGCTGAAGCGGGGTTCTAACTGCATCATGTCGAACGAAAACGAATTTGCTTGTCATGAGTTCTGGGTGAATTAATATCTTTTTGCTGTCATGATGTTCAATGGGAACTGGCTTTAGGTTCCTCATCTGTTCTTTCAGTTTGAATACGAAGGTTGGAATGTCGATTACTAATTTTTGTTCATAGAGGAATTCTCCTGGTAATCGGATTGCTGAACCATAGATCATTTCCGCTGGTGTGGTATCAACTTGTGGAATGACGTACAAGCGAAGACCTAACAAGTCTAAAGGCAATAACTTATGTAAGCTTCGGCGGCTAGTGTCCATAATAATAATAAGTTTTTACGGGGAAGGCTGCGTCTTGGTTGTGTTGTTGTTGCCAACGTTTCAGCCTACTATGTAGAGCTTCTTCAGGGCTAATGCTTTCTTTGGCAGCACCACAGGAACTGTGCTGACTCTTCAACTTCTCGCTTATTTATATCTTGGCCGTAGAGGTTAGAGCCGGCCCTCTCGTTCTCATTGGCTGATGGTCCACCAATCCTCGCGTTCTTATCAATGTTTGCCAAATAGTGTGGAGATGTCTTCCATTATCCCTGTTGATACGTTATTTTAATTTAAATATTTCTATGCTTTCTCTGGCTATTCTATATGTAAAATGGTCAGAGTTAACTAGTAACTGTATTTGGTCGAAATCTATATGGTGTTCAACCAATGCTGATTTTTCGGGTTGGTTTAGTTTTAAACTTCCATACATCCAACATCCATCAGTATAAATATGGAGCCATTCATGTTCTGGAAATCTAGTATGGATTGTCTCTAATGCCAATAATTTTAGAACAATAGTTGGAGTATCAATTTTCTCAACTTCTTCTGTCAGGTGTAAATAATATGTGATGTCTAATGTTTGTGTCGGATTGACTTTATATATGAAGTTTTCCTTTGAATTAGGAAGGTATACATTCTTCTTGATGTCTTGAATTTTGGAAAGAAAGCTCTCCTGAGTCTTTAGTGTATGTGTAAAATTTCTCTTGTGCCATGTATTGAATGGTAGTCTGATCAACTTTTTGTGTTGAATAAGAGCCGCTTTTTCTATTTCATATTCAATGGGGCATTGGTTGGTTAGTATTTCCATAGCTGCTATTGGTGTGGTTTTGATAGCACCTGTAATTAATCTCAGACTTTGGTTTTGAAAGATTTGAATCTTTTTTGTGTTTGCTGTTACAAGAACTTCGCTGCAGTAAGTAAATAATGGCTCTATATATACATTGTATGTTGTGTTAAGAGTTGCTCTGGAACATCCCCACTTCATTCCTGTTAGACGTTTTAACAGTGAAAGGCGCCTCTCTGCTCTTTGTATTACATTTTCTATTTGTTTGGTCCATGTAAGTTTGGTATCAAATGTAACTCCTAAATACTTTGCTTCCTTTGTTTCTGGTAATTGTTGACCCTCAAAATTTAGTTTTATTTTTAGTGGCTTTTTTCTTAGTGAAAAGATTTGGTAGTTTGATTTTGTTTTATTAACAGTCATTAAATTTTCTTTGGTCGACCTTTGTAAGTTGGTTAAGGATTGTTGCATGGTATTTTCTAGTTCTGTACTTTTGCTTTTTGGTTTTGAAGTCCACATTACTAAGTCATCAGCAAATAGTGCACACTTCACACCTGATTCTTGTATTTGTTGTGGCAGATCGTTAATAAATATATTAAAAAGTGTTGTGCTGAGCACTGCCCCTTGTGGTAAGCCACTGTGTACTTGTTTGTATTTATATAGCGTTCCACTCTTAGAAGACAGTATGGAGTTAAATGGGACATCTCTGTCTCTATCTAGCGCATACAAGTTGCCATTAGCCGCGTCCTTTTCTACCCTCGCGCTGTTGCCAGATTACTAATAGCATGGTATAAATATTCATTTGTTATAAATTTCAGGTTTGAACACATTATCCTATGCAGAACTTTTTTCTCTATCAGGTTATATCCTTTTCAGAGTCATTATACATTTCTATAGGCCCAAATTTCTTCAGAAAACGTTTTTTTCAATAGAAGTCCGATATTTGCTGTTTCTATACTCATCACCCACTAACTAACAAACTAACTGCTAGAATGCATTTATATTTTTTTCTTAGGTAGAGTAAACCATAGTGCTACTACCTGCCTACTTTGAATTCTCTATGTTTACCCAGTTAAGTGTTATAATTTTTTAAATTAAATGTTTTCCGAAACTTTTATATCTGTGCACTGCAAAAGTTACGCAGTGTGAAACTTTTTTGTTATTGAGTTTACACCAGGGAACCAGCGAGAACAAATGTTGAGGAAGGTTGGAGAAATTTTTTAAAATAAACCAAAAGGCAGTAACCTCTTTCTTTTATCCAATAAGGCAAACAAAAGGTATTCATCTATTCAGCGTCAGGCCTGACACAGAAGATAGTATAAGGAGCAGCACTAACATTAGTTCGAAAGAAGCCGTGTGTGTAACTGTGAGCTGTTATTGCGTTATTTGTTTAATATTTTTGTAAATATTTGTAGTTATGGAGGGGGAAGCTAGGAAGAGACGATATGTTGGTAAATTAAGAAGTAAGGAACGCCAAATAATTATGAATGTGTTAGATTATTTTTGAAGTAAAATGCGTGTAAGGCAGTAAAAGAAACAGCTAAGGCTATCGGGTGTTCAGAAGCAGTAGTGTGTATGATTAAAAACGAACTAATGAAAGGACCTCTAAGAACGCCATCGAAAAAGAAAGCAAAAAGGGCGGGACTACACAAAACGATAGGTTAACGCAATATGATTGAATAGTGCAAGGTGGAGTGCGGCGAATTGTTCATTCTTTACAGTTTGCAAATATTCCACCCACACTGAATATAATTTTGTCACGGGTCAACAGTGATGAGACGCTACCAAATTTCTCAAGGGCCACTCTGATTTGGGGTTCGAATATGAAAGAAGGGGTAACAAGTACATATTAATAGAAAGAGACGATATCGATATCATCAGATGGCGACATAAATATCTAAAAAGCATAAAAAGGTTTAGGGACCAGGGGAAATCAATTGTTTATACAGACGAGTCATTTGTAAATTTAGTTCATACAGTAACAAAGGCATTCAGGGATACCAAAGTTAAAAGTGTCCGTGAAGCAGCAATTGTAGGACTAAGTGCAGGACTCCGGCCACCTCGAGCAAGGCCATCTTGATATCTAAACAGGCCTGTATACGGAAAGAGATTACGCTAATGATGTCATCACGGGAGGCTTATGTTTATCACTTGTTTATTACGGGAATGGAACAAACACATCAGTGCGTGGTTGGAATGCTAAGAAGTTGCTTGTGTCTTACAACGTGTAAGTGAACAATAATTAAGTGAGCAATAGATCGAATTACAAAGTGGTGTAGTTTTCAATACAAAATGCCTAGGAAGTGTTGTGTGCCGGGTTGTACCTCTAACTATGAAACAAGTGTAGAAAAGTATGTTACAGCGTTTTCGTTTCCAAAGGATCCACACAGAAGACATCAGTGGGTACGTGCTATTCATAGGGATAATTATGAACCAGGTGTCGCTGCAGTGGTATGTATTAAACATTTTTCTGAACAGCACATAGTGAAGGAATTTATTGCTACGCGAAATGATGGAAGCGTTCTTGTAGTACCCAGAACAATTCCTAAACTTACTGAAGATGCATGCCCCGCACTTTTTCCTAACTTACCATCCTACCTGACATCCGAAGTAGCACCCAAACGTAGGGATCCAGAAGAAAGAAGAGGGGAAATGTTGGAAAGGGATGCAGCAGCATTTCGTAAATGGCTCGAAGATGACAAAATTGTTGATTTTCAGAGCTTTAAAAATAGAATTAGTGACATGAAATTAGAGGGATTCGCCGTCATCATAAAAGAAAACGATGTAATTTTTGTGAAAATTGACACTGAAGAAATTCCTAAAATTGTAGCAGCATTGAAAAGTAATTCCAATTTTATTATTCAGGTTCTACAGGGTAAAATTGTAATACCCAACAGTAAGTTTAAATGGATTCTCGGTAAACAAATGATATTGGATAAATGGTCTAAATTTGATTCTCTTTTAAATCATGTGAATGGTTTGACAATAGCAAGTGAACAAACAGAATATAAACTACTTCAGGCCGCCAACATTTTAAAGGAATGTTGGGAGGACATGAATGAAGATTCCACAGAATATCTAAAAACTAAATTCCTAGGAGAGCAGTTAAAATTGGTCAGTCAGAAGCCAATTAAATATACGCCGGATACCCTGTTATGGGCGTGCTCAATTTATTTTTCTCACCCAGCAGCTTACAGACAGTTACGTGATTATAATGTTCTTTCTTTACCCCATCCTGATTACCTCAGACAACTTTCTCAACCCCTTAGTCCTGTTAGAAACTCTTGCATTTAAAACATTTATCAAAATAGGTGAAAATGCTTGGTGATCACGAAAAAGCAGTAAATTAGTTCAGACATATGAACAAGAATGTCTTAAAGTAGAAAGCCAGAAAAACTTAATTCTACATTTAGGTGCTGAGACATGTGACATTAATAATATCGATGCTGACAGTAATGAAAGTGATTGCGAGTTGCCGGGTGCTGTTTTGACGAGGAAAATAATAAAAGTAATAACCAACATCCTCTTGAAAAACTACTGCATTATTAAACAAGACAGTTTCGTATTATCTACAGGCAAAAAAAAAAAAAAAAAAAAAAAAAAAAAAAAAAAAAAAAAAAAAAAAAAAAAAAAAAGGAAACTGGAGATATATTCGCATTGAGAAGGTAAGAAGCATGCTGTGCCATTAACTATGCAAAGCATGTTTTCCACTAATATACTAAGACACAATAACTTTTAGTACGAAATGTGAAAATATAAATGAATGCAAGCTTCTTCCAGCGCAGAAATGCTGTAAAACATGTGATTATTCCGTATGAATTGTTTGGAACGTCAGCCTCGCGTTGTGACGTCACGAATCGCATATCCGGGCCTGTTACTTAGAGATGGCCTTGCCTCGAGTCGCTCGCGGAGAAAGATTCGCAACTAGTACATGTTGCAACACTGCGCTCCATTTAACGTGTACTGTCTTTTAAGGGTGGAACGCGCTTTAGATATATATCTTCCATATCTGGTTGCAATAAAGCATTGTGTTAGGGAATGACATAGCCATGAAAACATTGGACCTTGTATCCCTATTTTTTTTTTTTTTTTTTTTTACTTTCTTTAGTAGTTTTGTTCTGCATATAGAATCATATGCACTTTGGAAATCAATAAAAACTGATAAATTATCTTCTTTTCTATTGAAGGAGTCTTTGATTTCTTGACTGAGAAGTAAGACTTGTTCATTTGTAGAGTGGAACTCTCTAAATCCAGCTTGACATGGGGAAATTAAGTTTTTTTATTCTAGAAACCAATTTAACCTGTTTGACACTATTCTTTTCATCACTTTTGCTATTATGCTAGTAAGAGCTATTGGTCTATAATTTTTTGTTTCTGACGCTGTTTTGTCTTTCTTCAAGAGTGGGACAATTATTGCCTTTCGCTATTCAGCAGGTACAGTGGTTTTCCAGGATAGATTGTAAAGTTTTAGTAGTTGTTTTGCTGTTTTTCCAAGGTTTTTTATGAACTCTGGATGTATGTGATCAGGTCCAGGAGTTCTTTTTTTTTATTTTTTTATTTTTTTATTTTTTTTTTTTTTTTATTTTTTTTAAACTCAGGGGTCTCCGTCTAGGGATATGTGAATGGCGACCACAAGGTACCCAAGCTGAGCAGAACATTACTTCCACCTACTGGTGTTTTGCTCCTCACTGTAACTTTTCTATCTGACCTTACCTTGGTCAACTCTTGTTCTCTTCCGACCCCGATGCTATTAGGGTTCCTGAGGGCTAGGGAGTCTTTATTTTTCCAACCTCTCCATTTCTCTAATTTTTCTATAAAACCTTAACCCCTAACATGCTGACCTGTCATGGCATGTAATACATCCTCTGATTGGTAATCAGAGGATATGGTCGGTGAATTTATTTTGATAATTCTCCCGGCCAGGTCAGTGAGACCCGTAAACCAACGACAGGTGTAGTCCTCCAGACATTCTGGGAGTTGTGACAGAGCGATGTGACCGCCAAAACATAAAAATATGGTGCTCTCTAAAAAGCGGTTACATTTATTGCTAAGTCTCTTCAATATTTATGGAATGTGACTCGAGGGGTAAAATGTGGAACTGAAAATACATCTGCTCAAGTTAATTCTAATGTTGAATTTACTGAAGCGCTCAAATAGCAAATGAAGGTGTTTCTTGTGCTCTGCTTCATCTTGTGATGCTACTAGAATGTCATCTATGTAGCAGTAGACGAACTCGAAGTCTCTCAGCATAGTGTCCATGTATTGTTGGAAAGTCTGGGCTGCTTTTCTAAGTCCGAATGGAAGACGCAAGAATTCGAACAACCCAAATGGAGTTATCACTGCTGTTTTGGCTATATCATCTGGATGTACAGGTATGTGGTGATAGGCTCTGGCGAGATCTACCTTTGAAAATATTCGTTTCCCATCCAATTGGCTGTTGAAATCTTGAAGATTAGGTATAGGGTATCTGTCTGGCTTGGTGATGTTGTTGAGAGCTCGGTAGTCTCCACAAGGCCTCCAGGAACCATCTTTCTTTGGTACTAAATGGAGGGGGCTCGCCCAAGCACTCTTTGACGTTTGGCAGATTCCCATGTTAATCATCTGCTGGAACTCTTATTTGGCTGTCCTCAGTTTGTCTGGAGGTAATCATCGTGCTCGCGTCGCTACCGGATGTCCCTCAGTGATAATGGTATGATAAACGGTTGTATCTTGAATGTTGAAATGAATGTTTTCATGAAGTAAGTTGGGAAATCTTTTTAGAATGTTAGCATGTTTATGGTCTGGTGGCATAACTCGAACTGATTCTATGCCTAATGCCTGAATCATTGTGCCAAATATTGTTGCTGAGGCCATGGAATCAATGAGTCGCCTGTTCTTTAGACCTACTAAAAGATTGTAATGGTGAATGAAATCTGCTCCAATGATTGGGGACTGTACGTCTGCAACCATGAAGTTCCGTGTAAAAGTTCGCCCTAGATCAAGGTTGAGTCCTAATAAGCGCTCTCCATAAGTATTTATACAGGTGCCGTTTGGTGTGTAAAGTTTACGTTCTGCTTTCTTGCGACGATCACTATCTGAAGGCGGAATTACTGATATATCGGCTCCGGTGTCGACTAAGTATCTGCACTCACTGTTTCTGTCTGTAAAAAAAATAGGTGGCGAGAAAAGTGGCTTCCATCACCTGCCGCCGCTAGTGTGGAGCGTTTGAGTTTGACTGCTTTGTAGAATGCTGGGAGGTTGGTATGAGCATGGGCGCTGACATTTCTTTGCTCTATGGCGATATTTAAAGTGATACCAACATAGCGTTCCATAAGGGTTAAAACGCTGGCCTGACCTCGACCTATCTCGTGATCTACTTCGTGAGGATCGCAATGAAAGTGAGCTACTCCTTGAAGAGTGTGACAATGTTTTTAACTCATTGATGGTCAATGTCAATTCCGCGATCTGTGCTTCCAGTCTTGAAATACGATCGTTACCGGTATCGTTCATTTTACTGATAACGACGGATGATGGTGACTGCATGTTTTGAGCACATATATTTGTTCCTGGTGGGGAAAATTCAATAATTTTATCAGCCATAGTGGCTATAGTGTCAAGATTATCTTTGCTCGTTGCTAATATGGATCATGCGGTAACAGGAAGACGCTGCATAAATATGGTTTTTAAGAAGTCGTCTTTAACCTGCATACCACCTAAAGTTCGCATCTCTCGCAAGAGTTGAGTCGGCCTTTTGTCGCCTAATTCTACCTCTGTTAATAGTTTCGTCACTTTCCTATTTTCTGACTCTTCAAATTCCTGAATAAGTCTAGTTTTAAAATCTGTGAATGGCGTGGTAGATAATGGTCGAGTCAAAAAGTCGGAAATTAATTCCACGACATCCGCTTCTAACGAGGCAATCACATGGTTAAATTTTGTTGTTTCACTTTTTATATTTGTAAACCCCGCGCGACAGCCCACGAAGGGCCAAGGCCTACCGCCCAGCCGCTGCGTCCCCCACTCTGCCCACTACAGGCGTCATTGGTGAGGTGCAGTACTGGAGGGTGGGACGTGGTCAGCGCCCCGAGCCCTCCCGGCCAGTTATGCGGTTTTCTAGACCTGGGGCCGCTACTTCTTCATCAAGTAGCTCCTCAATTGGTCCCCCCGGGACCTAACGAGGCTGAGTGCACCCCGTGCCAGACCTCCCAGAGGGGATAAAATCCCCCTACTGGTACCGGGGATCGAACCCGGGTCCTCCGCGCCAGAGGCAAGACTTTTTATATTTAACGTGGTAAATTGAGCTTCAACTTGAAGGAACCATACCTTAATATTTCTTTTCCAGATTGGCAGAATCTTCACTGAAACACGTGCAAGTTCCATTTCGTTTGATGTTGTGGTTAGCGGCCCTTTAGTGCTGTCGTGGTTGTTTTCCATGTTGTTATTAGGAAATTCACTTCTCGTTCAGTAATCTAATCGTCGGAGGCCACCAATTTGGTTTTTCAATGCGGTTTATTGAATAGCCTTTTGATGATGTGTGTTACCAAACCATTTTTATTGATTTTTAACAGAGTAAAAAAAAATAAAAAACTGTTTGAATTCAAGGGTGCATGCAGTGACAGTTGTGCATTGAATACCAAAATGTCATCTAAATTATGTACACACTTATTTTAAATCAACTTCACTTACATACAGTTTGCAACACAAGTCTGCTAGAGCTACTGAAACAATTCACAGAATGATGATGTTAATTTGGTCAGAAAGTGGCTCTTTACTAGTGATTTAGATTTTGACACTGATATGAAAGCATGTAATGTTTTTCTGATACTCATCATTTTTATTTTCTTATATTGAGAGTTCAGTAGTTCATGTTCATTTTTATAACCTTCATTCGTCACACAGACAAAATTCAATTGTATTGATATTCCATTTTGCCAGTTGAAACAAATGTGTGGCTATCAAATGGAATCCCAATTAAGTAGAGGGCTTGCTATTTTGTCAGTCTTTTATTAGTTGCATTACAAGGATTATAAGGATCCGTTCTGGAGAAAGTCCCAAAATATCATTCCGCTTCTGTACCAAAGTCTTCATCATGAAAATCGGTCTGGGTAGCTCAGTTGGTTAGATGCTGGCTTACTGATACCAAGGTCGCGGGTTCAAATCTGGACCAGACTGGTTTTTAAGTGTGCTTAAAAACGACAGCTCCATGTCAGTAGATTTACTGGCATGTAAAACAACTTCTACGGGACAAAATTCTACCACACCCGCAACGCTGGTATGATCCTGGCAATTGACAGCATCATTAAACAACAAAAAATTTTAAAAAAATCATCATGAAAACATATGTACTGAAAAGTTGCCCCTCTTCAGAAATACATGCAACTCTTTACATATTTCACATTTCAGTTTTGAGAAAGTGTATTAATTGTTGGGGAAGGTGGAAAGCATTTGCATCTTCTTTGACACATTTATGAAATTCAAACTACTCAACTTTTATGTTGTAGTTAGTTACTCTCTTTGTAATACATGGCAAATAGGTGAAGAGTGTCACAATGTTTCTTCCAATGGACACCAAGTACTGAATGCTGAATCACAGAGGCATAATATTTGGAAAAATCTGATGTTAACAGTTTGAAGCATTGGAGATCATCGTGGTAGCAACATGGCAGGAGGAACACCTGTGCTCCATAAATATCGTCCCCTGGATTGGAAGGGGGAAGGGGAATTGGGAGTACAAACCCGAAGGGGTGGGAGAGTAACCAGGCTGAGTCAGCCTCCACCAGGGTGTTTCTAAATGGGAAAATGTAGGTACCCTGTCCTCTGCTCTGTTGTGGCAATGTTCTGGCCACCCTTCAGATCCATTCGCGTCATCCATCCTCCCGGCGGGCACCACTTCAGGGGCATAGGCACAAAAGATTGCCTTTCGGTTGATGTGCTAAGTCCCTCTCTGCATGTTGTCATAGTCATTGAGTCAATGTTTGGCTTGGGGTTAGAGAATTTTTTTTTTTTTAATATTCTTGTCATACCTTCAGAAATCTTTAAAACTTGAATACCAAGTTTGCTACTTATCTAACTTTTTAATCTTGAACTATGTTCTTCAGAGAGAGAGAGAGAGGGGGGGGGGGGAGAAACAGAGCTTTTTCTAAAAATGTTTGTATCCAGGGGCCTCAAGAAGTGTATTTCCGGTGAAATGCTGATATCAAATATTTGGGTGGATTGTAATACCTTCTAACCTACTATGTACATGCTAGAGAAAGTAATCACAAATTACAAGACATTCATGATCTTGGAGAGCTTGTTTCTTCTCTATCAGACAAGCAGTTGGCTGTTGAGTAATAAATAATTGAAGAACTAGAACTTCTATTTTGGTAAGAAGTGTATCTGAAAATTCATTAATATATTATGGAAGGATGAAGAATTTTTAAGTTCATTTTTTAACCTTATCCATTATTTTTAGCTGACTACTTCTATCATTTTATTTTCAAATATCTGCTGTAAATATTGCAATAAATCTGCTTTTGGTGGCAACTATAGCTATTTTCACATCATGAAGGCACAACGGGTTCTTATGGACCATATTATTCTTATGGAAGAATCAGGTGCGCCGTTGCCAAATTTGCGTGTTTTCAAATGTGACTAAGATAAAGTATGAACATGCATTTCGGTGTAAAATGTGTCGAAGAATACTATGGTATGCACGATAAACCTTTTACGCAATTATACATTTTTTAAAATAATAAAATGTAAAATTTTGTTGAAAGCAGGTTTTTTAACGTCTTTCTCGCTCCGCACGTTTAAACATGGTTTTAAACTGAAATAATTGCAATGAAAAAAATCTGGATTATTCGCTTGCTTTTATAGGCCACGTTAGTATTTAGATTATATCAATATGTCTAAACATATTTAAAAAAAAATAAAGTTTAAAACAAAGTGTTATGATTCTTTGTTTATACAGTGGAAAATGTCGTCGCTGGCTAATTCTCGTTCTGTAAGTCCACGTAAAAAGTTCCAGCGACAAAGTTGTCAAGGAAATAACGAAATTATTTTTTATATAAATGTAGAACATCTGCAGTAACAAGCCATCCATAAATCACCATTTAAAAGCAAATATTTTTAGCGCGCCAAGCACACGGCCAACAACACCCGGTTCTCCTGTCTTGCAGATGATGGAAACCAGATGTGTGGCAGTTGAAGGGCCGATAAGGGATTGTACTTCAGTGGAGGTTTTCAATAGGTTTCGGGAATTTCAGGTGTGAGCGAGTTGTACAAGTTCTCTGGTAATCGCGTGCATTGCAGTGAAGTGATCAGTGCGGAATGGATCACAGAAGAAAAGGCGAAATTATTAAAAGTGGCGAGCGAAAAACAATTCTTAGGGTGTATGATTATTTAAAGGAAAAGAACCCCGGACACAGTGACTAGTTTATTGTTAGTGAACTTTATAAGGCGACTGGTGTGAGTAGGCCTACATTTTTTAGGTTAAGAAAAGAATGTAAAAAGGGTCCCATCACTACACCGCGGAAAACAAGACAAACGGTACATACATACAAAACCAGCAGGGAGGTGAAATATCACGATTTTGTACGCAGTTCTATACGACGCAAATTTCATGAATTTCTGTTTCAAAATATTCCCCCTACAATTCTGTCCGTGTTGAAAAAGGTCAATGAGGATGAGGACTTGCCTAAATTTTAAATATTCAACCTTTTATCGCTTAGTTTAGGAAATGGGATTTGATTTTGAAAAGAGAGGAAATAAATCGCTTATGATTGAGAGAAATGATATAGTGTGGCGGCATTCCTATTTACGGAAAATAAAACAATTCAGGAAAGAGGGAAGGAAAATCGTGTACCTTGATGAAAGTTGAGTAAATGTAGGGCACACTGTATCAAAAGTTTGGAAGGATAGGACAATAAAAACTCCTAAAGAAGCGCTTTTGGCCGGGTTATCCACTGGTCTTAAAGCACCTACTGCTCGCCGACCACGATTTGTAATGTTGCATGCCGGTGGTACGATAGGATTTGTACAGGGTGCAAAACTTGTCTTCTTGGCGAAAAAAGGTTCTGCTGATTATCATGATGAAATGGACAGCGACAGATTTGAACAGTGGTTCAGGAACCAACTATTGCCCAATATAGAACCGGGAACAGTCATTGTTATGGACAATGTCTCCTACCATGGTAGAAAAGTAGAGACTCTCCCAACTACAAAATCCCGTAAGGAAGACATGAAACATTGACTGATATCAAAACATATCCCCTACTCGAATGATTGCCTTAAAAGAGAATTGCTGACTATTGTGAATTCTGTGCGAGATAATTATAGTGCCACTGTTATAGACTCGATTGCAGAAGAACATGGAGTAATTGATTGTAGGTTGCCTCCGTATCACTGCGAATTAAATCCCATAGAAATGGTATGGAGTCAGGTAAAGGGACATGTTGGGCGACATAACATTACATTTAAGCAGAAGGAGATGGGACGTTTAATAGACAATGGTTTTGAATCAGTCACCCAAAATCAGTGGTTAAATTACTGCAAACACGTTGAGGGGATAGAAGACGATATGTGGAAAGCAGATCAGCTACAGGATGATATCGAGCCTCTAATCATTAGATTAACCAGCAGTTCATCCAGCAGTGACTCCAGTTCTTGTGAGGGCAGTGAACAGGCCAACCAGGGCTCCTCTTTGGGCGTTGAACCCATGTCCGATTAAGGTAACATTACATGTATTATATTTAAGTCAAATGTAAAGTGCTGACAGTTATTAAGAGAGTGTAATAAATTGAGGCATATTACTAGAAATTAACTGAAAATTATATAATAATTATTTGAAACTGTCCTTGCAATAAATGGCATTTGTGTTATAAATGAAATATATACAGCACGGTAGTTCTATAAACCATGTAGGTATATGCATCTTCGCAAGCACTCATAACAGGGGTTTTGCCAGAGACGAGAAGGCATACGGGGAAACCAAGACATAACCTAACGGTATTTCCTTCCGGCCTGAGGGGTTAATGACACATAGGTAAGGGTTGTTCCCAGGTGTGCGGGAAAATCTGCCGAAATTATTAAAAGTGGCGAGCGAAAAACAATTCTTACGTGTTTGATGATGATGATGATGATGATAATAATAATAATAGTAGTAATAATAGTAGTAGTAGTAGTAGTAGTAGTAGTAGTAGTAGTAGTAGTAGTAGTAGTAGTAGTAGTAGTAGTAGTAGTAGTACTAGTAGTAGTAATAATAATAATAATAATAATAATAATAATAATAATAATAATCGTAATAATAGTAATAATAATTATAATAGTAATAATCATAGTAGTAATAAAAATAGTAAAGTAATAGTAATAATAATAATGATGATGATGATGATGATAATAATAATAATAATAATAATAATAATAATAATAATAATAATAATAATAATAATAATAATAATAATAATAATAATAATAATAATAATAATAATAATAATAATAATAATAATAATAATAGTAAAGTAATAGTAATAATAATTATTATTATAATAATGATGATGATAATGATGATAACTAATAAGAAACCTGGTTATGAACAAAAATGCGGTAATCACAGTGGCGCAAAATACGTGGCAACGCCGCACTGATTCTCCATAAGAGCCATTGTGCCTTCATAACGTGAAAACTCCTATAGAATGCTTTCTGAAATAACAACCAAGTGAAGGAGGGTTACGTATAATTTATGAAAGGAGATTTTGCAATTTTGCAGTACAATGCCTGTGCCATCAATTTTGCGATTTTGCAGTACAATGCCTGTGCCATCAACTAGCACTTGTGTTTTCATAGTGGGCACATTCTGAGACCAAATGTGTTCCCTGGATCCAGGAAATGCACAATACTTTGGTCTTAGTTCACAAAATTTTGGGAAACTAACATTTGTATTTGGATATTTGAGCTAACTGTACTGCAAATACTACTTTCCGAGATACTTTATCACTAACCTCAGGTTTTGTTTAATACCACATTTATAATGAAAAATGGTTTGCACTTAGTGCATTTTGAATCATTTTTAGCGAAGAAACTGTCGTGGACGTAAAATAAAAGATGGCCAAAAATTAAATATATAGATATTTTAATAAAAATTTTGATTGCACTTACACAGTTTTGTGCATTTTTTGTGTGTTGTGTCTTGAAATTTGATTAGTTTCGTTCTGTAAACACTTACATATCAAAGTGTCCTTCAACAGACAGCTGTATTTCTGTATTTCACAATGCCCTATTTTCCTTCATTCTGGTTTTCGCTACAGAATAGAGGCTCTGGTCGTCTCCTTAGTGCGGTGGTAGCACTGCTGCTTACCAAGCGGGGCAACCCAGGTTCGATTCCAGGTACTGGCATGGGAATTTTCTCCTGCTGGGAGACCTGGTATGGGGTGCACTTAGTTTTTTTTAGGTCTCTGAGGGGCCAATTGAGGAGCTACTTGATTGAAAAGTAGCAGTCCCAGGTCGAGAAGACAGCATAAATGGCTGGGTAGGAATGTGCACTGACCATGTCCCACCTCCAGTACTGCACCCCACTCATGATGCCTATGGGGGTGGGGCGACAGGCCTTGGCCCAAATGGACTGTTGTGCCAAGGAGTTACAATTATGCAGACTCTTCATCCACAACCTTCACATAACACTGCAGCTCAGACTCGTGTCACCATTCATTCCTGAACCTCTTCTGTAAGAGTGCATTAACATCCTCCTTTTCTTCATTCACTCTGCTTTGAAGCTGGACCTGTTTCATGCACTCAAATATAGCTGCCCATTTCAGTGGGGTTGTGAATGGTTTAGAAATATAGCAAAAAGTTCATTAGGTTTTAATCTCATGCTGTATCTGAAGAAGAATACAAGAAAAAGAGAACTTAATACTTCTCACTATTTTTTTAAAACTAGCATGAAAGAAAAAAATAACAAAGTTATTTTAATGACATGGTACAAGGATATTAAATCACTTTTACTTCTTTGCTTCTGTTCATTTTCTGCATTTTCATTCTCTTTCTGGTGCCACTACCATTGTCTCCAACAATTATTTCCTTTGCCAACCTTAGCTAATCTACTATGATTGCTTCCTTGACAGCTCCCTATCTCAGACCTTCAAGTAAGCAGATTCATTTTCATTTGTTCATTCATTCATTTAGCAAGATATAATATTGGTAAGAAGGCCCAGGGAAACAATTTCTCATATTGTGTGCTAGCAACACATATATTTCTATTTCCACAGAAAGTAAACACAGTGGGCAAAGTATGTATGTACACAGTGTCAGTAAGCAATTCTTTCCTTTAGTGCATTTTTTCATTCATCTCAGTGACTTAACTGCTTTCTGAACCAAACACTGTTATTTTGAAATCATTTTATAATAGGAAAGAGTGTTATTTGAAGTAAATGGATTGTACAGATGAATTCACCACTGTTGAAGCAGGGGAAATCTGCATGAAAAGCATTTTTATCTGTGGTTGGAGTTTGTTTATTTGGGTATTTTGTTTCAATGCTGCTCATTTGTCCTTCAGAGATCTAAATGTCTCCTTCAATTTTGATAACAATCTCTTTTGCTATCAAACTATTGACCTTCTTTTACCAAACAAGATTTTCTTTTCCTACCACGATGCAGCTTATTTCATTATTTGTGTAATAACCAAGTACTTTATATACTGTCTAAATTTTTCCAGGCTTATTTTTGGCACAAAGAGAGTTTCCCTTTCTGCAGCTAGATGTTTTGCAGTTCTAATCATGTGACTTGATGCTTCAGTGTACTGTAATTTTGTTGTATGGCAAATCCTCAAAGATGTTAGCATCTCTATTGTAATCATACAGGCAAGAAAATCTGTTCTTGATTGTTCTTTGTTTTGCTTACAGTGAATTTTGTTGTATGTAGACCTAGTTAAATTATTTATTATTAATTATGTTCCTTTATGTTATAAATAAAGTATTAGCATCTACAGAGTTTTCCCATAAGATAATACCACATGAGTCATTCCATGTCAAACTGGACAAACTGTAAAAAAATGTAACCATCAAGTATGCAATTCTTATTGAACTATTTTATGCTGTCAAATGTTCGAAAGTTTGTTTGTAGTTATTAAAATTTTGATTATTTTTGGAGTTACACAAAATAAAAATCTACGTATTTGCTTGTGTACCAGTATACACAAATGGATATATGTCCACTCCTAATTATCAGACGTAATAAAACTTCAGCTTAGTTACAAGGTTATAAATCATCACATGAGGCCTGCACATAGGCTTTTAGAGCCCTTTATGTCTCTAATATTAGGCAGTCACCTAAGTCTAACAGTCTGAATAAAATGGTTGACATCCTTGATGTCTAGCCTTTTTATATCCTCAGGCTCCAAAAAGCAGCAGCCTAAGTAAACATACTGATGCATAGCGAATGCTTCACATGGGTTATATACACACACACCCACGCACGCACACACAACACACACACCACACACACACACACACACACACACACACACACACACACACACACACACCACACACACCACACACCACACACCACACACCACACACCACACACCACACACCACACACCACACACCACACACCACACACCACACACCACACACCACACACCACACACCACACACCACACACCACACACCACACACCACACACCACACACCACACACCACACACCACACACCACACACCACACACCACACACCACACACCACACACCACACACCACACACCACACACCACACACCACACACCACACACCACACACCACACACCACACACCACACACCACACACCACACACCACACACCACACACCACACACCACACACCACACACCACACACCACACACCACACACCACACACCACACACCACACACCACACCACATCACACCACACCACACCACAACACAACACAACACACCACACCACACCACACCACACCACAACACACCACACACACAGATCCAGTTAGGTTCAATAGAAATTCACATAATTTACTGCCAGGTCCCATAATAAATCCATGGGTTTGCCTGGGAGCAGTTTGTGTACTCCAGAGCTAAAGATGAGCTTGAGCCTTAAGCTAGGTTATATCATACTTGACACTTCTGGAGGATACTCCAAAGATGGGTTTGCATCCTGTGAATCCTATGTCCGCACCCCTCTTTGCCAGAACATCCACCATCTCATTACCTCGAATACCAGAATGCACAGGCACTCGTGTATTCATAACTGAAGAACTGGCACAGATCAATCCAACATCCTTTGGCACTGTCCTAGCAGTTTGGATGTGGCTTTGATCATTGTTATTAAGGCTTTTAGAGCTGCCATGGTTCCTGACCCAGATACTAACCCATGCCCATCTGCTTTGCGAAGTGTTAATATACATTGCATATATCTCAGTCTGAAAAAACAGTGCCACCACTACCGAGGAGAATGGCAAGAATATTCCTGGGCCCACAGAACCCAGCATCTGTCCTGCCCCCAATGTAGATCAGTCTGTGAATCATATTGGGCTTTAGGGGAAACTTTGTTTCTGGGTTCCATGTCTCCGTGGATGATATCACCATTCTATAACCTGGGTTAAGAGTGAATCTTGTCTCCATCAAAACCCTGCTCATTTGCATAATACAATATGTTCCCCGAAGCCCAGTCAGCATCAGTGAGTGTCTCTAAGGGGTAGTTTAAAACACCATCTGCCTAGCATCCAGAGGTGGTGCATACTCATGCTCACGAACAGATGCATAGCAGGAAGATCTACCCGTATCATCAAGGCCAACTGTGGAGTAGTCCTCATTAACATCAGACATGTCAGTCTTTGCAGCAAGTCATTTGATCATCTTGGGTCAGAGGCTCCACCTCAGTCCTGTGGCCCTCTTATAAACCCAAAAAGCTAGGTGTGCCTTCTCCACTTTATATTCCGCATGGTTCTTCCAGATAAGTCCTGCATCTAAGATAACTCCCAGATACTTAACCAGTCCAGTCATTTTTAACTTCTTTCCAAGGAGAAAGGGCTCAACTAAACCTGGCAGCCTCCTCCTGGTGAAGACTGGGATGTTGGAATTAATATAAGGCCAATAAAAGTTCTTAATCAATTAATTGATAAATTGAAAATATTGACTTAGCTTTCTCTAGAGCACCTAGCCCATATTTGTCGAGATGTAAACTATGGATGATTATTACGAACTCTCCAGTCTTGTGTGGATTAACAGACAGGCGTTTAATCAAGCATTCCTAAAGTTTGAAGCTAATATTTTCATAGATCTTTATTAAACTTTGAAGATATTTATTTAGAAGAAAAAGTTATGTGAGGATGTATTCAAAGCAAATAACACTGACACATCCTTCAAATATTTGGATAAATACTAAATATGCAAATACTTCTGCATATAAAAATATTTTACAAATTATCTGTTACTTGGTATAAATACAGAGCCTTCATTTGGATGGATGGCCAGCCTAATGGGAATATTCTTGGCATTGGAAAGCATGGTGTTTGCCAGTAGAGCGGATATTAATAGCCCCTTAAATTCAAGCACATCAATTTTCATGGAAATTAAAACTGCAATAACCACCTTCATCATAGAAGATGTTGGAAATGCTCTCATGCCATTACACATCTCCCACACCTTCTAAGAAAATTTGCATTAAGACTCATTACATCTTCATAGTGACGTAAATAAAACCATACTTTATTTGGGGGGGGGGGATCAGTAGAGTGATCATTAACATTATGTAACACCCAATTGTAGAAATTAGTTCTATACTTATTGTTATGCGGTTGCAATTTCTGAATTACAGTTATTCTATAGGGCTTTATTGTTTTAGTTTCATGGTATTCCAAGACAAGTTTTACAAAAATTGAGATTCCTGTGCAGGCTTTCTCACATTTCTTTGGAAGTTTTTGCTCTGTAACAACGTGGCAATTTACTACAGTTTCTTAGCAAGAATAATTCCAGTTTCCCTAAGTCTGTTTCAACTGTTTCTCTGTGAGGTACATGAACAACGGGTAATTTCTATAAATCACACTCTTAGCTTCTCTTCAAGAGTTTGTTGTCACTTAGGCATCAGGCATGAAGGTTCTGTATGCCTGAGTATACAACACTTTTGGCATTGTGTCAGCATTAATATACTATAACACTGCAACACGTGATCTCACAATGTATCAAAGACTTCACATAAACCGATAGCTGGTACACAGCTTGTTAGAAACAGCACATTACGGGACAAGCAATTACCTATAATGCAGCTACATTTCAAAACGAAGACACTGTATGTTGTCCTTTCATGCATCTTACAAATTTGTCTCTTTCGCTGTTTTTCATAAACAGCAAGTCGCATGCAAATACCAATATTCTTAAACTTGTCACAAATAATTTTATTCAATAGCCCAGTGAGTTTGCATCAGGTCTGATTTTTTTTTTTTTTTTTAAATTAATGTCCTCCAACGTAATGTCATATTGGACAGTGAATGAATGAAATGGGGGAAATGATGCTCAAATGAGCCCGAGGTCCACGGAGCTTTAAGTTACATGACATTCATCTTCTCAGGATAAGGGAAAACCTCGGAAAAATCCTTACCCAGATAACTTACCCTAAGTGAGATTCGAAATGGCAACCTCTTGAACGTGAGGCAGACACACTAACCATCATGCTACCGAGGTAGGCATCAGTCCTGATGCTCAGCAAGTCTCATGCAAATATCAATATTCTTAAACTTGTCACAAATAATTGCCTTGTGAGTTTGCATCAGTTCTGATGCTATTTTTACCTTCATTCGAATGAACTTAACCCCAGTTTAATGTTAAAATGTCACATGAAGTTTAATTTCTAAAAGAAATCTTGCAACCAACCCGCATTGATTGTTGACAGCATGCATATTCAGATGGAGGGGAAGTTTGGGTAGGTATCACCTGGCATTACTAAAAGTGGTGAGGGAAGGGAAGGGCTGGTGTTGAATTAATGCACCAGGTATAAGCCTTGTCAAGTGGGGTGGCAGCTTCAGCTGTCATTTATGGCAAGGAGATCATTAGTTTTGTTTCAGTCTGGTAATCTACAGAAAAACAGTTATTTTAGGTAAATGAAGAGGAAGACTTATTTATTTGTGTATTAAAAGTAATCACCATTGTTTTAGCTCATGGATAACAATATTGTGCATTATTAGGAAAATACTTATGCTTTTATGTCAGCATTTTATTTACATCTGATGGCAACGTTTGCCTTGAGCCACGCACTGGTCGGGTGGTTTGTTCATAACTGAGAGTGGTGCTAGCTTCGAAGCACATGCCGTTCAGATGTTTTGTTTACATCTGAAGACAGTGCTGACCTTGAAGCACACTCCGGTTGGGTATAATACAAGCCATTGGCATCTACTAGGTAGCATTACCATTTACATCTCCGAAAAATTAGCATTTTTACAAAACAATTAAGCCTGCTGAAATTAACCTTAGTGTTTTATATTTCTTACACTCACATCTATTACCCAGATTATTCTAGCCAAAGTAGTACCTTCTACACTGTAGTGTACTCTGCTAAATCAAATGCCTTTATTATATCCAAGAAGAAATCTATATTGATATTCCCATTATCTGTGGGTTTAGATCTTTACTATAAACTTAGATATGATTTGTAGTGGTCTGTAGAGTTTTTTTTACAGAATCCATGATGCTCAGCATCAGTTGTGTTATTTGCTCTTACATGCTTTTATGCACATGTCTTTCAAAACAAACATGGCTTGCACACTGCATCCTCATATAGCACATTCTATACACAGCAGTTGCATCTTGATTCTCTTAGAAGAAAACTCGAGCAAACAATGTACTTATTAGAACATTGATATTCATTAAAATCAAAGTTTCAGAATCTATTCATTTAAAGCAAAGTATTAGCATTCATAATGTTATTTAAAGAGTCAACTGTTAGAAAAGAGAATTAGAATTTTTCAGCATAGGGAATCAGTTGGCTACAGAATTTGCATCAGTTATGAGTATTAATATAAGTTTTATGGTTCCTTCTGTTTAGTAACGTCAATGGTAATGTTGCCAAATATAGGCTTAGGGACCATGTAATGCAGGGTGCTTACATATGAGAACTGAAAGTAGCGAGCATTAGTAAAACATCATGTAAATGATGGAATTGTGCAGATGGCAGTGAGTAAGCACAAGAATGGAGATAACTTCCGGCAATGCATGTATATTGGTGACATAGATACAAAGAAGGTAAAAAAACTATTCGTGTTCATAATGACTAATTTTGGCAAATAGAAAGTGGGGAACTCTATTTTACTTACGCATACATTCCTCAATTCAACCAAAAGATTTCCCAAATGTAACAGTGAGCACCACAAATACAGAATAAATGAGGATCCCTTCATGTTACGATCAAACAAATTAATTTATGAATCACATAACCTGAAAAACTATGAAATCATGAGCTTATGCAGTTGTGCAGCAGATAGATAACCTTAAATGGGAATATATATTCATAAATATACGTTTATGAAATAAACACAAAGTTGTGTTTTGGAAGTATAAACTGTATAACCTGAAATAACTGTGAAATCGTAATCTCATAATATGGTAGATAACCATACAATATGAATATATTTCATAATGTACATTTATGAAACAAATACAAAGCTGTATAAGAGTTAGATGTGGTAGATGATTGACAAATGCAATGCTTTATACATCACATTATACTGGAAATAACTGTCACAAATTACTGGTGATTTCAGCATTATTTGAAATGCAGATTTCCATTAATAATAACTGCTAAAGGGGAATGAGGAAAAAGGAAATCTTTACTTTGTTAACACTTTCTGTTGTAGTTTATTTATATTATTCCACTATTTAGTTCACGCTTCTATTCCATTGTTTCAGTTTTAGGGTGTGCTTCCATTCCATTACCTGTGTTCCTCTCTTACTCATAGTAGCTAAACTCTGTGTCTAGTAGTGTATTTCTTCATGTCAAGTTGGCATGGTTTAGCAACATTGCGCATCAAGAAGCCTGTATTTGGCAACATTACCATATCAAATACATTACTCTAAATCATGATTTTTCTTTTTTTTTTTTTTTCTTTTTCTTTTGCAGTCTTTTTATCCAAGGCCAACCTCAGAATCTGCACAAGACATACAGAATGAAATTAAAGGCTGGGTTATTAATAAAGGATTAGGAGAAACACTTCTCCATCGTGCAGCAAGACTAGGCTATACGGTAAGTTAATTCATTTCTGCAACATGGAGTGACAGACTGCTCCTGTGTACATATATAGTATCTTTGTTGCTCAGTGGCATCTTCAAAAAGCTCATACAAAATCTTATTAGCTGTTTATATTATCAACTATTAATAATTTTTCTTTTTAGGTAAAAATGCTTCCAAATATAGTTCTAATAATGTATATTTTACAGGTAAGCATCTGCTTTGACACAATTTAAATTTGTGTTCACATATACTTCTTAATGCCATTCTTCTTTTTTCCTAAAATGATTCAGTGAAATCTGCAAGGTTTTCTTGTTGTTTATCAGTTAGCATTGGTGTGTGTGCTGTTGCCAGCCCATGGTGAAGTGGACAAGGTTCCTGAAGAAATGCATAACTTGTTTTTGAGAGAACAAAGAAAACAATTTCCTCTGTCATCAAGAGTGAATTAAAAGTCTGTTTTGCACCACTGCCATCAATTCCTTTGATCTTCCCATAAAATTAAAGGAAAGTCTTTTGGAAATATCTGTTGACAGTTAACTGAAAATAAAAATAGAAAACATCGACTGCTGATTTCTTATGTTACGCATGCAAAGAGTACACTGAACTTATAATCTTTGCAAAAGTTAAAGGCATATGGAGGCGGGCCATACTGCTGACTCCAGCGAATCCTAAGCTTGCCCCTCTTACCAGCACTTCTGAATGTGGTACATGCATCTCATGTGCTCTTATGTACAGAACCCCTGCTAGTACACGCACTATGCTTGGCAACAGCGCTCTACTTGAACATTGGCCAGCGTTCACATGCCTTTAACTTTTGCGAGCAATATAGCGACACTGCCAGCACATATCTTCTTCCATTGCCCTCTGCTTATTTGTGTGAGTAGGGCTTCTCTGCATTGGCAGCACTAAAACAAAACAAAGAAATCACTTAATTCAGAATTGCCATTGATAGTAACACTAACAGAAATTCAGTCACAAATAGAGGAGCTGGTGCCCAGAAAACAAGCTCACCCATCTCATTAACAAGTCAGAAACATATGCAAATTCATACACTCGTTGTCTATGTGCTCTATGTGTAACATAGTTCCTGTATTTGTTTTATATATTTATAGTATAATCCTTCATTTTGTAATAAATAAATCATAACATTTTAAATATATTTTAGATATGGTTATGCATAATGGAATTAAGGATAACTATAGAGCCAGTCCTAGGGCCTAGGCCTAGGGGTACCGGGTGGAATGGAAAATTGTCTTTGGGGATATGAGGAGAAAACAGGTTGAATATTACTGTTCTATAGGTTTGAACTATCCTACAGTCATTTGTTGTGAAACTTATTTAGGTGGAGAATAAAACCTGAATCTGACAAAATGTCATCAGAGAAAAATGGCACTTTGATATTTGTTTCTATTGGCAACCTTGTATTTTTTTATTAGAGGCAATTTTACAGTTCTTTGTTGTTAAATTAGCTGCTACTCATTTCAGCAAAGCCAAGTGGTTCAAACACTTTATTAGTAGTTACAGATTTTTATGAACATAATGTTACACTTATGAGCCTGGATTGACTGAAAAGAATAAACAAAAGAAATATCTTTATCTGATTTTGTTGGAAGTATATGAAGCATTCAAAATTGAATACTGTTACAGGAGGTTCCCTTGAAAACAGTATCCTCAAACATGAACAGCCAGGATTCTTGGAGGGGCTGTTCCATTGGATTGTGAAGCTCAGCTAACATTTGAGATGCATGCAGTTCAAAATAACACAAGTAAAAAGCAGGACGAGTTGAAAAATAGAGTGCATGGTGAATTTAAGACCGTACATGAGGAAATAAATAAGCAAAATAAGAACCACAGAAGAATTAATACTGTAAAAACTGTCACATTGTCTATCAGTGCATCTCAGGTGCGTAGCGAGGCTAAATTAGCAATAATCAGAAAAGACTGATAAAGAAATCAAAGAAATAATGGTAGCCTCGAGTAGCTTGGAAGTAGAAAACCCTAGAACATTTAGTTTAAGCGCACACGATAATAGTAGAATAGGCCAATCTCCCCATGCAGAAGCACCAGTTTTGATGAATGCAATTTTTGAAAATGTTCCAGTTGGTCCAACTACTCCAGGTTCTGTAGATGTGCAATATGCTACTTATACAAATCATCTGATTAATGAGTTAAGTTCCCCTATTTTTCACGAGGAGTTGGATGACAATCCTAGACAGTTTCTACAGGAACTAGACAAATATTTTAACGTAAAACGAATTCCAAACCAGGTAAAAATGATTGTGGTTAAAAAAAAGGGTTAAAAGGGTGTGCTCTTAATTGGTTGAGGTTGATGCTTGGCAAGGACACTGATTACAAGACATTCAACCGCGCATTTACGGCTAGATATTGGGGAACAGCAGAACAAAATAAAGTATGCTTAGAACTCAACAATGGCAGAATGACATGCGGTCTGGAGTGAGTATGGTGGATTACCTTTTGCAGTTGGCTCAGCAAAGTAAATTAATTGAACCACCAATTTCTGAACATGAGCTGATAGGCTTAGTTACCAGACATTTCCCTGAATATAGATGCAATCATTTGATAGTGGCAAAACCAACCACGTTTGTACAGTTTATAGAGCTGATCTCTGCTTTTGAGGACAATATTCATGACCATAGGTGAGGATTTCAGGAATTTTCGCCAGGTGCATAGTTGTGCATATGACAGGAACCGGAATTTTGAAAATAGATGTTGTCAAGCAGGACCAAGATCTTCAAACCATTGGCAGGACCAAGCTCGAAATAGGTATCAAAATATGCCTAGATTTGAAGGAAATGTAAATTTTGGGATGAGCATAAGACATAGACAGGAAGAGAGAGATAGTGCCAACCTGCCTAGACGAAATGCACATGTGAATATTATGCTTACCCATCTAACCGCACTTCAAAAACACCTAGTCTTCCAATGGATACCAGCTCACTGTGGACTGAGTGGTAATGAGAAAGCTGATTTTCTTGCAAAAAAGGGTACCATCAGTGTACAAAAATCTATAGTTAATCTACCATTTTATGCAGCTAAAAGATTAGTCAACTCTGAATTCAAAAAAATTATTGCAAAATATTACTATGAAAAATCAAAGAATAAAAGATGGGAGCTATCAAACATTCAAACAGCAATTCCTGAGTATCCTCGAAAAACAGCAGTTGCAACCTTCAGGTTGATTGCAGGATATGATTGTCTGGCAAAACATTTAAACAGAATTGGGATATATTCATCACTCTGTCCTCTATGTGATCTGCACGAGGAAATGGGTCGAGACCACCTTCAAATATGCCCCATCCATCAGTGAAAAATATTGGAGAGCAAGAGAATTAATGACTTCATTGTCAGAAATCCAGCATTAGCTAACAACATATTATGCAATGTGAGAGAGGCCAAATTCTAGAGGCAGAGGATTATAGTTCAGAGAACATGGCCGAGGCCTTAACTTCACAGGGCAATGGTTTCAAGAAATGAAAGATCAAGTAATCAAGGGGATGTGACTCACCTAATAGGGAAGGTCGAGAGGACTGCTCAATAGAAGTCTGACATAGCGGTCAGAATCAGGTACAAATATTCCCACAGGACCCGAACTATCAGGAACCCAGACCCTTGGAGTGGAGTATGGAGTTTAAGGACCTGTCGACAGACCCTTGGAAAACCAAGCTTCGATCTTGAGGAGGTCTGAGTAAAGGTTCCAGAACCGTCGCAGGTGCAGGTCATACCAGGGCCACTCACATTAGCGGTGGGAAGACAACAAAGTGTAACACCAAGTAATGCCGACAAGCATAAAGGGGCGGCGAAAGTAAATTTGAAATTATAACAGTAACACCTGTCGTAAAATTGATAGTAATGAACAGGGCTATGGAAGCCATGATTGACATGGGGACTAACGCGTCAGTCTACAGGCGAGAATTATTATCGTTGTTTGGTATATAATAAAGTAAAGGCCATGTCACTGCCGATAAAGAATACATTTTGTAGTGTGACCATTGGAAGGAAGAAGGAATAGGTTAAATTTCAGGTTCTGCTTGATATCAAAGTTGGCAACAACAAATTTGAAGCAATATTGCTTATTATTTCATGTCTGGCACATGATTTAATTTTGGGGTGGACATTTTAGATTTGTGGAATGAGATTGTAAATTTTGAAACTAGAAGGCTTAAGATACAGATGGAGAATGGAGAGAAAATAGATGTACCCTTTAGTAATAGAGTGAACCATGGACCAGTAGATCGAGCACAGCCAGACTTACCATTGCAGGAATAGGTCAGGTGAAAATAAAATCTACCATGCTGCCAAATTACCAACGCAAAAACAATCCCTGATTTTTTGCACCATCTGAACAGCTTGGACCTTAATATCCAGTTTACAATGGAAATTGAAGAAGGAAAGCTACCTTATCTGGATGTCCTAGTGGAATGCTGCAGTGGTAACAAACTCAAGTTCTCAGTGTACCGGAAGCCTATGCACACAGATAGATATTTAGATGCTTCATCACACCACCCGCCAGCTATCAAACTAGTTGTGGCCAACTCACTGGTAAACAGAGCAATTCACATTTGTGACCCTGAGGAACTACAGGAAGAATTAAATTTAGTTGTAGCACTTTCTAGCAACAAATGGATACTCCAAAAGACTCATCAAGAACCTACACAGAAAGGAAAAAGCAGTTATAGAATCTACCTCACCCGGAAAATATAAAAATAAGACCACGTTATGGCTACCATATATAAAAGGAACCACTGATAGAATAGCGAAAATATTTCAAAAGCACAACATCCAAATGAGATACAGGTCCACCAGGAAATTAAATGAATTTTTAAGTCTGGTTAAGGACAAACACGACCTGCTATACAATCCGGGAGTGTACAAGATAGACTGTGAATGTGGGACCATACATCGGACAAACAGGTAGATCAGTAACAGTCAGATGACAAGAACATATTAGAAGCCTAAAACTGAACCAACTGGATAAGTTGGCACTTGCAGAATATGCCATAGCCAAGAGACATATAGATTTCGACAAAATACAGTTCCTAGCAAACTGTGAACAATTCCGTCCCAGAATGGTAAGAGAAAGCATAGAAATCTTCAAATCGCAGAACTCCCTAAACAGAGACAATGGCAGACATCTCCACACCATCTGGCAGGCACTAATAAACACCGGGATTGGCAGATCATCAACAAAAGCCTCTTGAAACACACCCACCACAGCCAGAGTATAAATAAGGAGGCATCCACTTGCCTCTCTCTCTGGTCAAGATAGTATTGTAGGTGCTGTCGTGGAGTGTAACCTGAAGAAGCCCAATATAGTGGGGAGAAATGTCGACATTTGTCATAAGCAAGATGCAGCCTTCCTCAGAAAACTCAGATATGATCGACACTGGCTGCCAAAGCCTACACAATGTATCACAGAGCTCATGTATTCAGATTCAGATTTATTCACCAGATATATTCCTAAGCTGGTCGAAAGTGGTTGACAACAGACTACTTTGGTTACTGTAGAACAGAGTATCTAATGAACTGACTGACATCTTACAATGATAGCATGTGCTGCTCTAGAACAACATGGTAAAGCAACTGACAACTGATGTTTTACACATCACGGAGCTCCCCTTATAAACTCACAGCTTGGACAAGGGAAAGGCAGAAAATGGGGAAGAGGCAATCCTCCTTCAGGATGAAGTCATAAACCTGGCTGTCTGATACTCATCCATCCAAGGGACAGCCTTTCCATACCAGCCAAGATTGACTCAAAAGTGCCCTTAATATGGATGTGGTGTCCCATGTAATCCCACAATTGGAAGAACTATATGAAGTACTAGAATATATAAAATGTGCACATTGTATACATCTTGTACATAGATTTATAGCATTAAATTGTAATCCAAGTAGTATTGTAGAACATATCTTACATATACATTTCTTGTTTTTCTGTAGTGGATATTGTAGATGCACCCCTCCAAAAAAAAAAAAAAAGAAAGAAAAGGTGTTGATACATATTACTGTAAATAGTATAGCTAGATCTTGCAGTTTATGCTCTATGAGAAAAACAAATAAAAGGGTTATCAAAAAGTTCCTCCACACTGTGCTGGTGCCTGCCGCCCAAAATAACATTGGTATCTTGTTTATCTATATTACCTTTCATGAATTACATATGTGAATCTATCAGATTGTTTATGTCATGGAATATTATAACCATCTGCTTGTGGCAGGCAGTGCTGCCACTGGAATTCCCATCTCTAGGGGAATCTTGGTTACACAAGAGCGGCAGAACTATTTCTCAATAACCCTGTATAATTGTCAGTCAAAACTTCTCTAATAATTGTAACTAATGTGCTGCACCATGGCGTAGTGGGTGGGAGTGTAGTGTTCTGGTTCCCAGCCACAGAACACACTGGGTTTGAACTCATCCATGGGTTGCAGATTTTTCAGCTCATGTATAGGACTGGTGTCCACTCAGCATCACAAAGAATTAGAAGACCTACAATAGGTTGTAATCTGTAGGTCATGGAAACCAACTTTCCAGTTTGGTTAAGCATGGTGCTGACCATATCATTTGCCCATATCAATTGGATAAGCATCCACCTCTACCTTTGGCATGAAGCTGACAGGTTGATCAAACCATGTCATGCCAGAGATTGTTTAATTGTCTCTAATGTTTGTAAAGTTTCATCATTGTTAAAAATAGAATTGTTAACTGAAGCTATCTCAGTAAGTCCTGAGTTATTGCCACTTATGATGAGACAAGCCTTGCAACATGTACTATCTTTCATGAAAGTAAATACCCAACTCCAGTGACACCTGCGCGAAGGGTCACCTAATCCTCAGGCATTCCTAAATAGATGGTATGAGAATAAAATTTGTCATGTTTCCCTTGCTGTTCAGACAGTGTGGCAGCCATGGACTTACCTCGCAGCTTTGAAAAGCAATATTTTAGCAATCATTGTAAATTAACAGGCAAGTATTGCAAATTCAACATTGTCATATTGCTGCTATATGATTGAAAGTTTAGAACTGAAAGCCTTGGCAGATATTGATTACACTTGCTGTAGATGAAACAGGGAATATGCGTAATTCAACTGTCAACCATTGTTCCAGAAATTAGTGACCAATAAGTTTCCTTTAAATATCCACTTCCAAAGGCATCGCTCTATAAATATTGAAGATTATTAATATGTTAAAGAATTATGATGATAATGTGTAATATATATTTGGCACAGGTTATATAAATAATAATGTTCCCGTTAATACAGAATGGAAGGGGGGGGGGGGGGGGGGGGGAAGATGCGCTCCATGGGTTCAATCCAAGTTCAGAGTATCACTCTGGGTCCACAGTGATGTGTCTTAACGGGTTCAGCTGCTACTCAGTACAGGAATTGTGTATGTGGATGATTAAGCTTACGTTGGTAAACAAAGCACTCAACACTGGCATTGATGTCATCTCTGGTCCACTGTTTAATCAAAACCCAATAATAAACTATTTTCTGCTGGTGTAGTAACATTGAATTTGCAATATTTGTTCATTAATTTACGATGGCTGAAATACTACTTTTTAAAGCTGCAAGGTGAGTCCCATGGTTGTCACGCTGTCTGAACAGCAAGGGAAGCATATATGACAAATTTCATTCTCATACGATCTATTTAGGAACACCTGAGAATTAGATGGCCTTTCGCGTAGGTGTCACTGGAGTTGGGTATTTACATTTGTGAAAGATAGTGCATATGAGACCTCTTAGTATCAAAGAAGGACATAATGCCATCTGGTCGAAATGGGGACTTGAACGTGTTCCTATCAATCTTCTTGCATTGAATTTAATGGCGAATATAGTTTAATTCAGAAATGGATGAAATTAATATATTTTGACATTTAACATAATAATAATAATCTTTATTAGCTTATAGACTTTGTTACAAGTTTCAAGCCTCGTCAGAGATAAACAAACAAGATTTACAATCTATATACAAGCAGTTTTATGCAATCTAGTATTTCAGTTACAAATTATTTACAGTTCATCTATTCTATACAAGCATTTTTTAATTAAGTATGTTTTAAGCTCTTTTTGAAATACATTACCACTTAGCACTTTTAATTCGTTTGGTAGTTTATTGTACAAGATTTTACCCATTATTAAGGGATCCTTCTCTGTGGCTTTTTTATTTACATTTCCTCTGTAATAATTGTGTTGTATTCTAGTACCATACTTATGACTGTCTTTTATTTGTAGAGGATTCTTATTTACTATAAACATTATTACCTTATAGACATACAGTGACACTACAGTTTGTATTCTGGCTTTTACAAAACTATCTTTACACGATTCTCTATTCTGTAGATTGAATATACATCTTATACATCTCTTCTGCAATTTCAATACTCTATTTACATTTGTGATACTTGAGTTACCCCAGACCTCGATTCCATATTGCAAATGTGGATGAATTAGACCATAATAAACTGATTTTAAGTAGTCTGAATTTAGATATTTTGATAGATTTCTTAGTATATATAAATAGGAACTAATTTTATTGCAGATATAATCTATATGCATTTTGAATGTCATATTTTCGTCCAAGATTATTCCCAAAAATTTGGTGCTTTCTATTTGTTGAATGCTTTCATTGTTTATCCTTACACTGAGAACATTATTGGACCTATTATTTCGGTGTTTGAACATGATTATATTGGTTTTTTGAGGATTTACTTTCAGCTTGTTGCATTTTAGGTAATTACAAATATTATTTGTTTCAACATTTATTACTCTGTTTAAATTATTTTTGTGTTTATTGGCAAATACAACTGACGTATCATCTGCATATGTTATTATTTTGTAATTTGTAGATTTTGGAAGGTCATTTACATATAGTATAAATAAGAGAGGCCCGAGTACTGATCCTTGAGGGACGCCAACTTTCACTTGTTCATAACATGATTTAACTGATTTTAGTGTACATCCCTCTTGATAGCGGATTTCAGTGCATTGTGCCCGATTTTTTAGAAAGGATTTTATAATTTCAATGCATTTACCTCGAATGCCGTATTTCTCTAACTTCTCTAGTAGCAATACATGCGCCACACTATCAAACGCCTTAGATAAGTCAAGAAACATTCCAGCTGTTTTGCCAGAGTTTTCAAGTTCTTGTAATATTACATGATACAGCTCGGCTATAGCAGTAGTTGTGGAGAATTTCTTCCTAAAACCATGTTGCGATGGGTAAAAGAAGTTAAATTCATTAAGGAATTCTATTAATCTACTACTTAATATACTCTCAAATACTTTAGCAAATACTGAGGTCAGTGTTATAGGCCTGTAGTTTCCAATTTGATATTTATCTCCCTTCTTGAATATTGGTCTAACTATACTAAGTTTTAAGGTTTCAGGAAATTGTTCATCATTTAACGATGCATTTATTAAATGGGTTAGGATACCAGCTAATGTATCCCTACAATATTTTAGTGTTTTAGTTGAGATTTCATCCCACCCACAAGATGCTTTATTTTTTAATTTATTTATAATCTTTTCGACTTCTTCTTCTGTTGTTTCTTCCAAGAAAATGGTTGGAACCATCCCAATATTAACAGATGGTGCACCATCAACCTTAGGTTCATCTTTTACTACATTTAGAAAATATTTATTAAAGAGTTGACATATTTTCTGTGGATTTTCAATCACTTGATCATTCTCTTTTAAAGTTATATTGTCAATCTTATTTTTACTTATACTACTTTCATTTACAATCTCCCATACCGTCTTAACTTTATTATTTGAGTTTACTAACCACATATGTGGTTACTTTCAAACTCTGACATATGCACAGTGAGTTCCTCATATTGTATCTATGGGTGAATAAACTATTAACATTATCATCATCATCACCACTACTGCTATTGCCATTAAATATTATCGGTTATGACTAACGTCTAGATTTTTATGTAATATCAAGGTGCAAAATATGTACATATTTATGTAACAAAAACATCAAAACATGTAATGAAACATGTAATATCAACAAAATATGTGAAATTATGTAATAATCTAAATGCTAAGATTACCACCTTGAATCTAACTGCAGACTGCAAATTACCCAGAATTTTGTAATTTGATGGGTCTGTAAGTACGTAAATTAATTACAGTGAGTTAAAATTTACTAAATATAGAATTAATTATAGGGAAAATGTTCTGTTTTATGCAGAATTTACCTAAAATTTATTTTCAAGTAGGTAATTATGAAATAAAAAATACGTGTTTTGGATTATATTTATTAAAATTACTCATTTCACATAATTATGTTACATAAATTTGGTAATCAGAGGATATGGTCGGTGAATTTATTTTGATAATTCTCCCGGTCAGGTCGGTGAGACCCGTAAACCAACGACAGGTGTGGTCCTCCAGACATTCTGGGGGTTGTGAGAGAGCGATGTGACCGCCAAAACATAAAAATATGGTGCTCTCTAAAAAGCGGTTACATTTACTGCTGAGTCTCTTCAATATTTATTGAAAAATATTGGAGAGCAAGAGGATTAATGACTTCATTGTCAGAAATCCAGCATTAGCTAACAACAACAAATTTTAGACGGTAAAGCAATGTTGAAATACTGAACCACTTTATCAATGAGTGAAACAATCAATTCAAAATAATCAAATTTTATAATGAGGATGCATTTTCAGATTTCTATCTCTTGACATACAATGAACAACCTGGCATTTTCATGGGTCTTTTGCTTCTTTCTACGTACAGTGAATAACCATACACTTTTCCATACTTTCAGGGGTCATTGTTTGTCTCCTATCAGATAAAATGTTTTTATAAGCAGAGAAGCTTCTCTCCATGTTACACGAAGTTAGAGGAGCACATTTTAGCACAGGAATCTGATTTGCAGAGAAATGGTTTGGTAAATCGATACTGTCACCCTTTAGCACTTTAGACACGGACACAAGCGTAGAGTACCCTGGATTCCTGTTTAGTACAGCTTTGAATTTTTCACCTACCTTCCTTCCTACATCTCCTGCAACTACACTAAGCTTTTGTGATGCACGTTCCATTAAATCCATAGATTCATGAAGAAAGGAACCGAAGTTTCCAACTGCTTGATAGTGCTAGGCAACCAGCCAAAGTTACTTTTGATGTAAGTACAGGAGCTTGCCACTTTTGCATCTTTAAAGACATAACTGAGATTCACGTATGGAAACATCTACTTCTGAAGAGAACATGTTCACCACTGACTGGACTCCTTCAAAATGTTCACAGTAGAAGTTCACAGCTTCTAACCACGTACTCCATCTTGCAAGTACTGGCTCAGTAGGCAAAGGGACATGGAGATGATTTTTATAGCACTGAACTCTGTGTGGTGCTTTCACGAAGACCTTTTTGTTGCTCATATCAACTTATTCACACAGGAAAAATTACTTCTTACTACTTCAGCAACACGTTGCAATGCATGGGCCAAGTAGGTACATTCGGGTAGAAAACCTTAAGGGCAATAGCAGCTTTAATCATGTATGCTACGGCATCTGAAAACATAATTAAAACATTTTCCTCACACACACCCTCTGGCCACAAAATCTTCATCCCATCATTTACGAATCTTGCAATTGTAGAATAATTTGTTTGTTCTAACACCTTGCAACAGATTAGAAACGGTTTTGTTGGACTTTTGGAATCTAGTTTTCCTACTACTAAATTTGCTATGTCATCTGTAGTTTCATCGATGGCAATACAGGAGTCTCCAGTTTCGTTCCGTATATTAATGAGCAACTGCTTCTGCATAACACACATGAAGATACTTTTTCCTCAGAGTAGATTCGTCAGGAATAACTTTCTTCCAATGTTTTTCTAGAAAGGAGTGCAATTGAGGAATTTGAAGTTTATGCCACGGAATATTAGTTGCAACCATTGCACCGCACAGGTCTTTAAAAAAATCATTTCCGGACAGTTCCTGTTGCATTTGTGTCAACAGAACTTGCTTTCTAGAAGACTGTAGGCGTTTGTTGCGTATGTGAAGAGTACTTTTGATATGTTGTTCCAATTGAGATTTCATGGAACAGCCAGTTCTTTTACCGCATGCTTGACAGACTGCTTCTTTTCCGTTGGTTGTAAAGGCGCTATCTAATTTCACCCATGAATTCAACTTGCAGGACAGCAAGGACGCAAATGGTGCCATTTTACTAAGACTTACAAGAAGCGAACTCGCTATATTGATGGTTTTCTAGCGGCTCACTTTGTTTTCTCACAGCTATTATATTACAAGATGCCGACTACCGCGAGAATGGTAACAATGGTAACAATCAATTTCTACAGTCCTTGTAAATGCCCAAAGCGCTACAAGAAATGTGACACTGGAGGGTAACATCGTCGAGCGGCACGTGCTTTGATATAAATCGACAACAATCAGAACGAGGCGCATTCTTAATTTAACTTGCATCCTATTTCACAGATTGATTTTTGTTGCTTTCAGCAAAACTTGTGAAAACACTAGTTTATAATGTGACTACAATATTTTTTAAAAAATGATAAAATGATAGTGAAACCCAGAAAATATGTAAGTTTTATGTAACATCATTAAAATATGTAGAAATGTGCAAAATATGTAAAAAAAATTTAAAATAAAAATTTGTAAGGGAGTCCCAAATGATGTAATTTGCCAACATTTTTACTTCTCGTTGAAATATTCTGCAGGATTTAAAATATGTAATTACATAAAAATCCGGGGTCTAGTTATGACCGAATTGCTGATTGTCATTCCCTTCTGATTCCCTGGGAAAAGACTGCAGAGCTCTTCTTAATCCCCCAAGAGATTGCTGTTATTGATCCTTACTCTCTTTTGATTCCTCAGGAGCAGACCTTTATCGATTCTTTGGTCCCTAATTGGTTTGCTGATTCTTCTATTACTTCAAAAGTTGACTCTGGGATAGAGTTAATTTCTCTGTGGTCCCTAGGCTAATGCCTAGTCCTCTTTGCCTTGTGCTAATAACAGAAGTGGGCTTTCTTGCTTTTGGTAGCTTCTGAGTAGATTCCTTTTCTGTTGCTTCAGGAGTAGGTTCTGTAATACACTTTGAAAATGTGATTATGAAATAATTATAACAAAGTTCAAGAGGCAAGAAGACAGTATGGCAATGTTTCCCTTGTTATTACCTACTTAGCCCCTAAGCGTCCTAGCTTTCAACTCAGGCTCAAGATAACTAGATGAGCAAAATTTGTGCTAGAGATGGAGAACAGTAATGCAGGTACAATTCACAATTGAATTTTAGAGCTACATACAACCATAGAGGGACATTGTGTACCATATTATGAAGAAAAAACCAAAGGTATCAATATCTTATTGTGCTCATGAAGAATCTTCATGTATCACTTCGAGAAATCTTGCTACTGAACTGAGATGCGTGGTGCATCTAGTTGAGGAGTGAGACACAATCTGTGTCTTACAGTGTGACAAGAGTAGTTGCAATGATGAAGCCATCAACAGACATGTGCTACTGGCACAATGAAAAATCTTACAGGATCTTATGTAGTAGAATCATGTATAATGTGGGATTGTCAAAATCATGTCATCAGGGCCCACTTCTTCTATCATCATCTTACTGATAAGGAATTTCAGTACTTCCTGCTGGTTTATTGGAGGATGTATATATTGCACTGGTTTGTCTCACATTCACTCACCATTATATTACACACGTATTTGGGGGGATGTATCATATTTAATAAATCTATGCTATGGTCTGTTGTCCTTCATGATCTTGCAGTAACTTGGTTCCTGAGGTTGCAGCTTCAATCGCGGCAGACGGTAATGGATATTTTTGGGCATAAAAATTCTTAGCGTGGTTTCCTTTGGAAGGGAAGTAAAGCTGGTGATCCCATATTGTAGATTTATGGCATGTAAAAGAACCTCAAGCCTGATAAAGAAGTCTGAGTGGTTTTTTCATGCCCAGTATAGAATGGGATGCAGTAAACCATAGTAGTTAAGGAGTGTTCATAAATAAAAACTCAATGAACTTCTTTTTATGATGTGGTCTGCTTGATTGGCATGTCTGACTCCTTGGGATTATTTTTTTCGGGGGGGGGGGGGGAGGTAGTTAATTACTTAGGTTTAGGTTTAAGGGCACTCAACTACTAGGTCATCAGCGCCCTTTGGGGGGGGGGGGGGATACCCAGACAGTAAAGTATATGAGATTAGTCCAGACACATGACAAAATTTCTAGTGTGGAATGCAAGTACCAGTAAAATTATAATACCTGAGCCATTGTGGCATGTCAGTGTTGACATGAAAGTACACCTCCATTTGTGTCTTTGGACACAAGTATGTAATTTTGAGCAGTGACAATGATAGCCATGCTCTATAGTATTGTAATCATTTGTATGTCATAATCTAGTTGCCGCAAAATTTAATGGTGGCTGATAGCTGACTTACTGTTGGTTTGTCCTGTTATTCAAATATTTTGTGGGTGCAAATATTTATATCATTTATATCACTGGCTTTACAGCATGATTTCATAGTGTGTATAACTATACAACACCACAAGGCGTGGCAAGCCTGTGATTGAATTCTGTATCGAACCACCCGCCATTAAATTTTGCAACAGCTTTAAATAAAGTCCTTGTCAACCCCATGATGAAATATTGCTACTGGAAGATTTAATGGACATAAATAAACAAAAGTGGTGTAAAACATTATGTTCTTATCTGTTTGAGTAATTCTCTGGGTTATGTGTATTCTATGTTAAGTAGATTTTCCGGGTTTGTGGGCCGTGGTCGAGTTGGATTACCTTCCTCCGACGTTTCGCTGGAAACTGCGTCCAGCATCTTCAGGGTCAACCTCTGTTATTAGCGGCTGCACATAAATTAAAGTTCACTGCAAACTTTCATATTCATCTGCTATTGAACTTTAATTTATGTGCAGCCGCTAATAACAGAGGTTGACCCTGAAGATGCTGGACGCAGTTTCCAGCGAAACGTCGGAGGAAGGTAATCCAACTCGACCACGGCCCACAAACCCGGAAAATCTACTTAACATAGTTGATAATGCCGGCCGTGAAAGCCTCAACACTTATATTATGTGTATTCTGTATTCCAAATGAAACAAAATCAGTATTTTAATTTAGGAATGGCAACTGATCTGCATATTGAGACATATTATCAGAACTACAGGTAATGCAGATGTTTTAGTACAATTCATTCAAAACTAACTCGACTAGAAGGGATTTTAGAAATTAAAAATAAATAATTATGGTAAGAGCAGAAATGCAATGGCTTAAATCAGACATTCTGTATAATTCTTGTAAATATTATATCAAACATATTTATTCTCTGTATTGGAGCAAGTATGGAGCAGAAGGTGATTATTTTTCAAATTCTCCACTATAATGAAAAATAACTTAATATTATATGGTATAATTGGTGATGAAAATGTCCTTTCTGAATTCAAGTGTAAACAATAGTAAGTACTTTTATATTTATATAGAATGGTATTGTTTGTTTTTCTAGGATGTTGCTGCTTACTGCCTGGAGAAGCTGGATAATGCACCATCTCCACGTGATAATGCAGGCTACACACCCTTACACGAGGCATGCTCTAGAGGTCATTTAGAAATTGCAAGATTGCTACTGATGTATGGTGCAGATGTTAGTGAGAGTGCCCTTGGTGGAATTAGGTAAATACAAAACTGTGCCAGTATTTGAAAGTTTTGCGGATACTGATTCTCCACTCCAATGCTAATGTTAGTCAAAAATCCATATCTGCATTAAGTCTCAGTTTTGGCTGTGATTGAAGTTCCAAGAGAAAAATCTCAAGCAAAATAAATAAATGAAGAAAGAAAGAGAAACAGAGAGGCAGAGAAAGAGAGAGAGAAGGACAGAGAAGGGAAGATAAAGGAAGATAGAGAAAGAGCTGGAGGATGAGAGGGAGAAAGATGGAGGGAGAACAGAGAGAAAGAGAGAGACGTATGCTTCCCTAGGAGAATTTGTTAGAGCAATGTTGAATATAATGTGGGAAATCTATTATGCTTTTGCATTCATACTTTTTCTTCTGCAATAATCACTGTTTGCAGAATTACTTGTGAAACATAATTTCAAAATAATTTTGATCAGTCATGCAAATAGCTTCATAATGAATTTTATTTGGCTTTCTGTTTGAGAAAGTGCTTCTTTACATGTACAGTGGAATCCAGATAACTCGACCTAATGTGGAGTGAGAGGCTCTTGAGTTACCGAAATGCATAGTTTTGCAGAATAAGGGATCTGTTGTTCACAACTCATAATATTGCAGAGTACATAAATGCTTGTTCCAGCACAATATAGACAGCATAAAAGTATAACATATCCTAAAAATTATTACTGTAAAAGTAAATTTAAAAATGTGCATATATTTGCATAGAACAAAGAAGAAATAGCTAGTTCTTTGTAGAGAAAAATCTTGTGATACTAATCTGCTTCTCACACTCATTTCACTGCCATGCAGCTTCATCATGTGGGCTACAGAGAAATAAAATGCCAATAGCAGATGCACCTTGTTCCTCCAGATAACAAGAGCATTGCTTCAGTGGCCTTAAGTCTTTCAATGTAAGACATCTTTTTACTTTTTCCATTGTCTTCCATCTCTTTCTTTTCCTCCGAGTCAACTTCATATTTGTCTTTCTTCTCTTTCACTAGTGCAATTATTTCAGAATCTCCTAAAAGTTCAGTTGTTTTCATCCTGCTCCATCCCTTTTCGACATCAGCATTGGTAATGTTTTCGTAGCCTGCAATTTTCTTCAATTGTGACTCAACCCTACTTTCTTGAAATTTGTTTCCTAAATGGTCCAGCAGCTCTCTACAGGAACGAACTAGGCTTATTTGCTCAATTTCATTCCAAGATTCTGATATCCAGCCCACTATGTCCAGCATATCTATTTTTTTTAGTTTGTCAATCATGTGACATCCATTCTCCATGGCCAAAACAAGAGATGAAAGAAATTTGTGTCTGTATCTCTTCTTCAGTGCTGCTGAAATTCCTTGGTCCATTGATTGACATACTGAAGTTCCACATTAGGATGGGATGTAGCATTGTCCAAAATGAGAAGTGCTTTCCTTGACAAGTTTGTTGGCTTTAGAAATGTTACTACTGAAGGAATGAACTGCTGGAAAAACCAGTCCTTAAAAATGGCTCCATAATCCATGCATTTGCTTGATTTCTGTACCAAACAGGGAAATCGTAATAGGTGTCAGTCCCGTTAGTGCACCTTTTTATCTTTTTGAACACCTGCAGATTTTTTGATTTGCCTATGAGCACTAGTTTCATCTTATGATCGCTTGTTGCACTGCTGCAGGCCAAGAACTCTTTCATAATCTCTTTTACAGCCGGAGACTAACTTTTCATCCCTGGTGCAAGCATTTTGGAAGGCAGCATTTGAAAATTCAGACCAGTCTTGTCACAGTTGTAAATTTGTACTTCAGATAGACCCTTCTTATTAATTAGTGCGTGGAAATGTTCCTTGAATTTATTATTTCAAGTGTGTGCATGCGTGAAATCACCAAATGTGTGCTGAAAAAGATCATAGAAATATGTGGTGAAACAAGCACAAGTATACAGTGACCAGAAGAGAAATAACTGAGCAAGTTACATGTTGGAATAATGGTAAAGGCCCAGTAGGAGACTCGCCAAAAAGAAGCTTCTCAAGCAGCAGAGTACTAATCGAACCAGTGCTAGTGGGAGCAAGAGAAGCCTTCTACCAGGAAAGCTCAGAAAAACAATCAATGCTGCAGTTACCTACAAATGGGTGACTATTAATGAGCAGTGCAACAAATTCCTGAATCTTCCGCATAGAAGCATGGGAGGTATATTTAAAATCTTGATTTAAACAATTCTGCCTTTCTTATGTTATGCCACTGTTCTTTGACATCCCAAAAGTTTAAGGTTTATCAATTCCTTAGCATTTTCCCAGAAAAATAACCCTGTGACATTGAATTTTTAAGTTCCAGTTCTACCTCTCAAACTTTGCCCACACACGGCTTGTGTGTTTAAAAACACCAACAATAAGTTTGTTGGCATAAATAAATAATAACCCTGTGACAGTTTGAAGCACTGACGTGATGTGATGTCTTTTAGCAATTTGGTGTGCTGGCTACATTTAGCTTAAGCACAATGCTGCTATAAGTACATAAGTGAAGAAAAACAAACAACAATGCAGACCATGATAGACATACATTAAGGCATTTAATGATGTGTACAAATTTAAGTTCTGGTATATTACCCCTTAACTTGTGAGATACTTTTATTGAGACATAGTTACTGCCTGCAGCAGTAGTAAAAGTGGGTGTTAAACACTACCAAAAGAGAAAAAAACAACAAAACAAAAAAAAAATTGGGTCATAGTTTCTGAGGTGAGCTCTATCATAATATTTTACTTCATTTTTTTTCTCAGATTTACAAACGTCTCAGAGCTGATGTGCTGATTATACAGGATAATATTTAGTGACTAATAGTAACCAGTAAAATGCTATATCTTGACAAAACTATGCATGTATGTTTTAGGCAACTTGTGTTAATTCAACTAAAAAGAAAATTAGAGACACCGATTTCAATTGTTGTATTAACTAGAATAATAAAAATTTTAAGTAATTTATTGCATATTTAGAAATGAAAGTGTGCAATTGAATAAGATATATGATAATATATTCTACCTTTCACATTTAAAAAAAAAAAAAAAAGAGTATCTATTACTGATCATGCTCAAATGCAATGCTTTGGAAAGAAAGAAAGAAAAAAACATGTGTGTTTATTATTTACAGTCGTCATGTGTATTTTTGGTCGTGCTTCTTGTGATAAAAGGTTTACATAACCACTTGAACTGGTTTCTTCTGTAATAAATATTACCATGAACATTGCATTCTGCAACATCTTCACTATCATCCTCAGAAATTTCAGAATCAGAATTATCTGAATCAGAATCTGAATTATCTGAATCAGAATCTGAATTTCATCACATACCTCCATACCAGTCTTCCTCATATTCACATCATTTGGCCATGCTAGTATTACAGAATCAAAGTCTGAATCGCTTGGAATGAAATCTGCTATGCTCCACTCAACGTAATGTAACTTGTGAGCTCCTTCACACAGACTGCACATGCTTATTACAATGCTATAATTCTCACTCACAAGCAGCTGGAGATAAACCGAAACCTCAGTAATGCTCAAGGACATTAGTGTGTGAAGTAGACTGAGGTGGGCTGCACCAAATGCAAAACAAGGTGCCAAAATAGAAGTTTAGAAGTATTGAATGGTATGGCAGACCACTCCTCACAAGCTAAGGGTTAAACATTGCAATGAGCTATATTGTCTTAGATGTAAAGAGCATATCATTTCTAAAGAGAGTAATAACAAGCATCATGCCTGCCTCTGTAGCATGATGGTTAGCGTGTCTGCCTCACGTTCAAGAGGTCACGAGTTCGAATCTTGCTTAGGCTAAGTTATCCAGATAAGGTTTATACCGAGGTTTTCCCTTATCCTGAGAAGACTAATCCCGGGTAACTTAAAGCTCTATGGATCTCGGACTCATTTGAGCATAATGTCACTCATTCACCGTCTGATATGACATTACATTGGAGGACGTTAAAAAAAAAACATAAAGCAAGCATCATTATGAGATGTGAGAAGAGATAGAAATAAGTTGAATTCAGGTTTTGCTAGGAAGATATACAATTTCAAATATATTATTAGCAGTGCCAAGATGTTGATTTTGTTATCTTCTATGTAAAAGTTCATAGACAATGTTAATATATACATAAAATCAAGATCATGGATTTGTGTATGTAAAATAGTAAGTTTAATACCATTTTCTATTTTAGTCAAATTTTACATGTATAGTGCATTATGGGTCATTTTTGTATTCTTAGTGATGTACTTAATTTTCTTTTAAATTTAATTTAGACTTTTCTGTTCTGCAGAATTATTGCCTTTTAAGTGAAGTTAGGCTGAAATTTCCAAATGAGACATGCTTTTAGCTTAAGCTAACTGAAACAGTTAAATAAGTTGACCCTTTTAATTTAAAAGGTGAGTCAATTAATAACACTAAACAACACTTACAACATAATTTTCCGGAACGCGTTTCGAAGGTTAACTTTCCTCCATTATCAATCGGACGACAACTGGGTTTCCATGGTGTTTCATGGTGCGGATGGTGATGCTTCTTCTGATGGTTCTTCTGGTAACGGTTCAAGGAAAATGCTAAAAATACCTTTCTGAGGAATGTCGAAATTAAATACTCAGTTTCTATTTTTTAAAATGAAGATTTGTTCCCATGTGGACAGTTCTGTTTTCCGGTTATGTGTTTGAGAAGTTTCTGTTCTAGCTTTGTCATGATTTTTTGTCCAAAAGTGAAACACAACTGCTGCTTTTTCTAATTGTTTACTCTTGATGTTCCTAACGTGTTCCTTGGATCTAATTTCTAAATTTCTTTTGGTTTTTCCTATGTTTATTTCATTGCAATCCCTGCATTCAATTTGGTATATGCCAGATTTTTTGTTAGGTGGAATAGCATCTTTGATGTTTGAAAGTAGCAGGTTTTTTATGGAGTAATGGTTTACTGGTGCTAGCTGAATGTTGTATTCCTTGAACACATGGGAACAAATCTTCATTTTAAAAAATAGAAACCGAGTATTTAATTTCAACATTCCTCAGAAGATATTTTCAGCAAGTTCATTGAACCGTTACCAGAAGAAACATCAGAAGAAGCATCGCCATCTGCACCATGAAACCCCATGGAAACCCAGTTATTGTCCGGTTGATAATGGAGGAAAGTTAACCTTCGAAACGCGGTCCGGAAAATTATGTTGTAAGTGTTGTTTAGTATTATTAATTGACTCACCTTTTAAATTAAATTAATTATAACAACACTGTTATCAAACTTCTATGAAACGAAGAAGAAAGTTGACCCTTACTTATCAAGTTCACAAGTTAACCTAGCAACTTGGCAGAATGTGTTGAACGGTCTAGCACACAGTCTGACAATTAAGGATGAAGACATGTCAATGGAAAACTAGGAGTTCTCATCATGTGCTACTTGTTTATGGTAATGTTAATATAAATGTTTTAAGACTGGTTTGGTATTCCAGCACAGCTATTGTGTTTACAACCCTTTCAGCCAAGTAGACAACATAAAGTATATGCACAATATGGAATGTGATAACAGTGAGTGTAGTTGCAAAAATTTCTACTTACAATAGAAATTCAGTTAACATTTTAAAATCATTCAAGTTTCTATGTACTAATACTTAAAGATAATATTATTGGTAGTTTTTAAAGCTTTGTTTAGGTAATCAATATCCAGACTTTGGTTATAAGTATTAAGCTGGAATAATATATTTCTAGCTTTTATGCAGTTATGAGTTTGTTTACACAGTTGTATTTTACAGTATGTTGACTGCAAAACTTGGCCGGCAGGTGCCAGGCCCACCTGCCAGTCATGTACTGCACATCTTGGCTGGCAGTTGCACAGCCAGTCTCCCAGTCCCACATGCATGGATGTCCAATCAAATCTCAAATCACATTAACAAAAACACAAAACATGTCTTATCACAGGAGATTTTTTTCTTTCTTTAATTAACGTCCAACGTAGTGTCATATCGGACAGTTTCATCACAGGAGCTGTTGAAAATGCCATTCATCTGCATCAATATGTCTATGGCATCTTCTGAGGAAATTTTCATTCACACGCATTAGTTCAGCTTCCAAAATAGTGTTAATTTCCCTCCTGATATTTTGTTTTAATTTTGTCTTTTACAAGGTGCCTAAGAGATTTTTGAGGTGACTCTTCAAACCTTTCTCCAATGTTGTCTAATTTCTGTTCCATAAGCACACACCATTTTACCTTTCTTTTCCTGTCACAAATTGATCCTGTCTCCCTGAATTTATTTACATGCAAACAGTGTCTCTACTTGGAACACGCATGCCAGGAAATTTTGTTTCAAATTACCTTACAACTTTCCTACAAGATGATGTAAGCACTTATGTATTGTACATAAACACTCTATTGTATTGTATACTACAATAGATTCATTTTGAAAACACTTAAAGCAAAACTAAACACTTCTAACATTATTCACATGTGAACTGGACTAGAACAGCACAGAACACCTACCTAAGAGAAGTAAGACTGATGCACATGTGATGATTAGCACGCACACAGGGAAATGTAGTGAAAGTCACATGGGCCGTGCATCTGCTGGCCAAGTTTTTTAGTTAAAGTACTGTACAATACATATGCCTTTATTGTTTACTAGGTTGTGTTCAATGAATTTGGATGTAGTTATTTGATACATAGAACTGAAATTAATGATTATTAAAGTAAGTTTTAAGTGGGTAATTAATTATACTATTTATAAATATCTATGTGCTCAACTAGTATGATGAACAAGAGAAAGTTTGTGTTAAGTACACAATAACTATTAATGAAATTAAGCCTGCAACATATCCGCAAAAATCCAACCTTTCTACAATGCAAATATTATTTGTCTCCTTTGTCCCAACTATTCTCAAGAACTTTATAGGAGTCATGTCATCATTCAGTCAAGTTAGCAGACTTACTGTCTTATGTAAATGGGACAAGCAATAACATTCTGGATGCTTACATGAATATACGCTCTGTGATAACAATATTGGTGTATTTTTAAGAAAGGTCATAGAAATTGTAAGAAGTTTCTGCTTCAATGTGCTGGGTGGCAAAACCTTTAACTCAAAGTTATGGCTGTCCAATAACAGACTGGACATTCAGTTTGTCTGCCATCCGACATGGTAGTGAGGGCTACCCATGTGCAATAGTTCCAACTTGATTCACAGATAAATACATTATTGTCTGAGGCTTCCTGGGATGTTGCCAACATTACAGTACATTACACATTCCTTATGCTTTCCCTCTGTATGGCGTTTTAAGGACAAACTCTTTGCTAGTTACCACACCAATAAGTTGTCATGTCTGGATGTGGAGTGCACTGTGGTGAATAGGTTGTTACATTTAACTGTGCTTTTTCCAGACCACTGCATGAAGCTGCTGAAAATGGCTTCACTGAGTTGATACGACTGCTGTTATCATATGGTGCTGATCCGCTTCTGGCCACATATAGTGGCTACACCCCATTATCATTGGCATCTGATGATGAAGCAAGACGTTTACTACAGCAGCATCTTGGTGATGTACAAGGGTTAGCAGCACCTCCATGGACATTCCAGGGACCTGCTGCATGTTGTGGTAATAATAATGATACTGATGAAAACTTTGCTGTGATACTTTTTTGTTTGTTGCTAAACATATTTCTAAACGCCTTTAAGGAATGTCTTAGATATGAATTAAATGTCTTCACAAATAAATCCCTTATTTAGTTAAAGAGTGAAATGGATGTAGATGGCCACCTATAAACTATAAAGGAATTTATCCAAAGGAATGTAAAACACTGAACAACATTTGGCCAATCTCAGAGATTTATCGAAAAATAAGTTATTTGCAATGCAGTTTTTGACAATGCTTCATCCTTTTATATTCTTTTAGTAAGTTTCAAAGTAAAAAATCTGATGTGTTGCACTCACATGACTTTTTCTACTCTTTTACTAACCATTCTTACTAACTCTTATTCCTGTATCTTCTTCGTGTTAGTTGAGATAAACATTTACAAGAATTATCTTATTGCTTATTTCCTTGTAGGTGCAACGGGAATATGGGAATACAGTAAACTTTGAGCAATACTCAAATCTTTTAAAGCTTTGAGATTCCGTTCTCTTTGCACGGCAAAGATATAAAAAAAAAAGAATAACAATCTTCCATTTGACGAAAGTTTAAGTATTTCAAAACTCGCACAAATAACAAGGTATATCTCCGAAATGGTTCACTCCATAAAAAATTCATTTGGACATAAATTGTGTGTTTTAACGAGAGCTACATTTTTTGCATAGTAAGATTTGGTCTATCTCTTGCAGTTTACTAGTTATTCAAAAGTTATTAAGAATAAACAGGACTACATAGGCTACAGCCAGAAAATTCAAAATATACATTTCATTTGTCATATAAATATCTTAAACATAGAGCATTTTAATCAAAATTGTTAGTGCCATTTTTGAGAAAATCAATGTAAAGGGTAGTTTAGGGTGGTGGAATTTTCTTCAAAATCTTCATGTTGCATCCTTAAAACGTATTAAACTTAAATACCAACTTTGGTTTTTAACCAACTTTTTGTTTTTGAGGTACGCTGTCCACAAACAGCCACACAGACACACAGATACTAGTCAGCCACGATGAGTGCACTTGGTGAGAAGAGTTACTAAAAATATACATCACAAGTAGGCGGGGTTTCAGAGGTACACTCGCATAAAGAAAACATCACTAATACCAAGATGCTTGCAATGGGTCGTGCTAACGACATAAAAAGAGTATCACCAGCAGTTTAAAATTACTGTCAACAGGATAGTTGGACTGTAAGCAGTGTCAGTGTTGCCACAATATTATATTGTATGGTTTCTAGAGTCTCTAATAAACGTAACTCATTAGTGATATTACTGAAAGTATGATCATAATTGCTTTGTTTTATGCAGTAATATATTGTATAACTTTTTTAAAACTTTGCTTAGAAATATAAGGTTTTTTTTTTTTTATTCATTGTTGCTGGTTTTTATGTTTTGATTGTCTCTTCAATATCATCAGTGAAAAATATTGGAGAGCAAGAGGATTGATGACTTCATTGTCAGAAATCCAGCATTAGCTAACAACATGTTTTGATTGTAATAACAATGAAAGAATTCACATTTAATTCTTACGAATTCAATAACCCAACTTCTGTTGAGATCAACTTCTAATAATACAACAAAATAAATATTGTTGGCAGAGATAAAGAAAGTTTCCCGACAATGCAATTGGTGAGGCTACATTAAAATGTTATCTCATAAGGTCGCATTCCATGTTATCAAAGCCGCTGCAATAAACTTAAAGTGCAGAGAACTTTGTGTCATTGTTGAACAGTTGGGCCATAGTAACAAATTTGATACAGTAACAGCACACTTAGCACTTAAAGCAAAAGGTGAATGTTACCACTTTTTCTGTGAAAAGTCTCTTCAATGTCTTTGGTTACCAGTATCAAATGCTGACAGTGAGATATTTTTTTCTACATATAACTTAGTTGAAACAGACAGGACAGCTATGAAAAGTGAAAGTGTCACAACTTGTTGTATGTTGCAATTTGGTGATGCTGACTGATGGGCGATGGCTCTGATGTATGATATATGCAGCGATTCATGTCAAGATAATAATCAAATTTTGCTATTTGGAGAAATTTTTAACAATAATGTTACAGTAACATTGCGTACCTGTTAATTTTAATTTCAGTAATATCTATGTGTATTAATTTTACCCGAAAATTTGTGCATAATTAATGCAAATTTTTCCAATAATTACCACCAAAAAATCTTCCCTCTGATGATGCTCTTTCGCATAATATTTATTGCGCTGGTAAAGAAAGGATAAATTGCTAATGTGAAGACATCAGCAGGTGAGTTCATTGTGCAACTGTAAATTCCCAGTATTGCCTTTCCCCTCGCATTCCCTCGCTCCACGCAAATCCCTAGACGTAAGGTAGTAAACAAACCTGCGGCGCCCTCCTTCAAGTGCATTCATATCATGGCCGAGTAGTACACACATGCGTGTAACGCACACACCCCAGAGACACACAGACACACACATACACGCACACGTGCACACAGACACAGGCACACATGCACACACACAGAGACAGACAGACCTTTTTCTAAAAATGCTTTTTTTTTTATTCACCAGAGATTTCTGGTGAAATCTCGACATCTAATTTTTGGGTGGAGTACAATACTTCCTCTGCTTACTATACATAGTAGAGAAAGTAAAAATGCATTAGTCTGTTAGTACTATCCAACACACTGAACAGTCATATTGGAGAATGTGGAAAAAAAATGTTACTATAATATTGAACTTAGTGTAACGAGCAGAATCATCCCTTGAGCAATGGTTTTCTATAACCCATTCTGTATAACTCATATGGTATAAAATAATCCTGTTTGAGATTATAGTTTTCTTTTATACAGAGTGCTACTTGGCAAACAATCAGGCATACTGGAAATTATCCATAGTAGATGACAATATTACCATATTTCGTCACATAATGTTCACACTTTGTATGCTTTCTTTATAAAATAAAAATACCAGTGCAACCTTTATGCGAAGAATAAATTATTTAAGACTGGCCAACTTTTAGTGACTAGACTACAATAGGCCAGCCCTTGTAGCCATGGTCACTGGAGCATATGTCTTTGGCATTCCACCATGCAGAGGGTTGCAAGTTCGATTCTCACCTTGGGCATGGGAGTTTTTATGTGATAGAAAGAGTAAACAACCGAACAGCAACTAAAAATGAAAATGAAAGAAATAATAATAAAATAACAGGAGTGAGCCAGTGAGCATATAGAAGCACGGCCACGAAAAGTAACAGCTAACAAGACTGGCACATTATTTTTCAATATTTCTCAATAGTGAACAGCCGGAATACTAATGTGACAATTATGTGATAAAATGCTCAAGTCCTAAATGGTTGTCTATAAATCAAGGTGCAACCATTATCCAATGAAATACAGTACTACTACAGTCTTGAGAAGAGTGAGAATAAGAGACTCCATGTTTTGTGTTCTTTTTGATACTGTAATTCAGTTTATCAAAAAGTTCATTTGCTAACAGATGGTTGTAAAAGTCAGACATTGGGTAAAGGGAAAGAAGGAAATGTAAAATTAAGCTTTTGGGAAAGTATTGTTCAAATTGCAATAAACTTTTAAAATTTATATTCTTCTCTGTCCGTGCACGTTTTTTTCTAAAACAGCAAGACAACACATACTGTAACACTTCTAAATTGTAATTAGTCTCAGCATTCAGTGACAAAATTTTCTAGGCCATTCAAAATACTGGTCACCAAGAAATGAAGCACAGGTAAGCATAAAGATTGTGTGTTCAGAACAAATTTATAAATTTTTAATGTTACCTAAACAGTTTAGTGAAGAAGAAAATAGTAGATTTATATGTGGAGAAAAAGAACAGAACAGAAAGGAAGAAATAATGAAGGAAACTGGGTTTTCAGTGAAAAAACAGCACTTTGGCAGAATATCTTGATGGATTGATTGATATTCAGTATTAGTTAATTCTGTATACCTTCTCATATATGATATTAGATTCTTCTATTTAGAGTCTAGGGAAAATAATAGAGTACTTCAAAGGAAAGTGCAGTTTTGGCAGATATATTTCACTTCAGAATAAAGTCACATGTTTATTTTATCAATAGTGTATCGTTTTTAGCAATGAACTCATGTTTCATCACTGTGACCTTTATAGTTCTTTGAATACCAATAGTATATTATCCATGAACCCATTTCTTTACTTACCTGACAAATGGTTATGAAATTCCAGTCTGTTTAAATGTAAGAATGTGTATTTATTTACTTTGTCACTACAATGGATTGCATCTCTCTTCCTCAATAGGCATTAATAAAAGAAAATAGCCTTTCCACAGTTTGTTGTGCCTGGGGATACAAAATTAATACTAAAGGGCGAGCAAAAAACCTACAAACATGGCTGCGCAGTGTTTTGCCTGTCCACAACCTTGGCGCTTGTTGCCATCTGCCGCTATCTTAGAAAAGCATGGATGAAACCATTCAACATTTTTAAAACTACTTTTAAAGGCTTTACTTACCAACTTTATGAGAGGAGATGCTGAAACTGGCCACTGTCATTGTCCAAACATTTTGGCACCTCTCTAGGAAACTATCCATCAATCACTGTAGTTCATGTTGAGAAATGCTGTCAATTTCCTGGCAGATATTTTGTTTTAATTCTTCCAGGGTGTGTGGATTTGTCTGGTACACTTTGTTTTAGGTTACCCCAGAGATAGAAATCACAGGGAGGTTGGGAGACCAAGGGGATCACAATTCTCTACCAATAATTCTGTCCTGAAACACACTTTCACTTGTTCTCATCAAAAGATTGGCCATATGAGCTGTTGCAGAGTCTTGTTGAAAAAAGGCTAAATTGTGCTCCATGCCTGTTAATTCTCTAAAAAAAAGAGAGGGGGAGAGTGACCAAAGTTGCATTCACGTATGTATGGGCATCAACAGTTGACTCCAAAAAGGATTGGGCCTATAACTCTTTCCTTACTAATGATGCACCATACACCAATTTTTTCGTCATGAAAGGGTAATAACCATTATGGTTTTATCTTCAGCAGTATAGTAGCTCTTTACACAGAGCCATAAGAAATGCCTGTCTGTTGTGAAAGACGCCTGTGTTTTGGGAGGAATTCTCCAAACGGTGGCTGATGTCATTTAGTGTTTCTTCAGTAAGAACTGTATGCCATCTTTTAGATTCCTTAGCCTGGACATTTCTTGTGGCAATTTATTGTGAAGTTCACAGATTGTTGTACGGCCTGGAACTTTTACACGTGGAAATCTTGCAAACCATACTTTCACTTGGCAAGCTGACTGAGTTAACACATGCTATGCACTTTGCAGTAGAAAACAAATGCTGAGCCATAATACACTTTGTGACTAAGCACATGACAAAATAATGAATCACCCATAACTGAACCACATCACATCACTGTCAGCACAATACTGCACTTCACACTGCAGAACAAAACCACATCAGCAGCATGACTTTGTTTATAGTAACACTGGGTTATCATGTTTCCACATGCTCAGTGGAAGAACACTGTGCAGCCCATTCAGAGGTTTTTTGCTCCCGCATTAGTTCTGAATGATAGCTTTTGGGTACTGCAGTAAACCTCGTTTGTCAATATTGCATTGGTTTGCTCAGAGGTTTTAGAAGGCTTACAGTGCATAGTACAACATCAGTATACTCATAATCTCAGAGATTATCCTCCTGATTAACTATCTGAAAGACTGAATAACTTAAAACAGGCAATCTGGCAGTTAGGAATCAAAGGAAGACAAAGGTATACATTGTAGTACGTAAGCTCCAGCAAAAAGTCATACAGTAGAACCTCTGTTATCTGAAACATTTTTAACCGAAATGACCAACTGAAAAACTTGCATTGTTTTTATTGCATTATATTTTACACATATAATAAACTATATTTCGTTGTGTTAAAAATAAATGGAATTTCTGTTGTATGAAATTTAGCACAGTGCTGTATATAGCGAGTGAAGAAAGGAATTTCTGAACCGAAATATTCAATGCCTTAGAGGTAAGTACAATTTCACAACACAGTATACAGTATGGGTTACAAAATTAGTATAAAATTCATACACACATACCAGTTTTCTCACAAAGTTTTTTCGTATATTTTCAGATAGCATTACGGTTCATTGAAAGATGTGACAAATCAAAGCTTTCTGATGTTTTGCTAATGAAACAGTGGCGTGACATTGCGGCTAAAAAAGGTCTCGAAAAGAAATGACAAAAGAAAATATAGGATTTTACCAAAAAAGTAGTATTGTACTGTGATTATAAACCAATAAAAATACATTAATCATTATCCGAAATTTTTGTTATCCGAAACCTCCTTCCCCCCCTTTGTTTCGGTTAAGAGAGGTTCTACTGTATTATGAATGTATACACTGTCTTTCAAGAAGGTAATTGCTCATCTTCTGTGGATCAGTATCATGAAGGATGTGATAATAAATTGGTTGTGGTGGAAGCCAAGGTAACAGGTTCCTTTCTTCCAAGATTACTAAAACTATAATGATGCATACAACCACTATTATGACTATGACAACTACTACTATGACCACTACCATTGTGTGCCATTACAGTACTGGAGGTGTTACTGAGTAAGGGATGGGCCTTAAACTGGTAGATTAGCATAATGGTTGAAATCTGTAGTTTCAGTGCAGTTCTAGAGATACTGAGTGTTTTGAGTTTGATTTAAGCTGAATATTTTTTTCTTTCCTTCTGTCTTTCTCTTTCCTCTTTTTTCCCCAGTCAATTATGTTGTATAGTTCATTCACATATGCCAAAATATAATTAATCCTCTTTAATGACTCTTGACTGTTACTCAAAATCATCCTTGCTACAGTGAAGAAACTCAGAAATGTGAAATAATCAACAGCATTTATTGGAGCTATTTTTTTTACAAAGAACAAAGATATTCTTTCATTCCTACATCCTACACTTGAATGAATTTTATGACATATTTATAACTAAAATCACTTTTATTTGTGTCATGAAGTGAAAGTTATCACTGACTGCATTTCTAGACTGAAGAGAACTTTTATGTTCTTTTACTGTTTGGAATTTAAATGCTTGGCGTATTAACGCATGTGTTTACATGATTTTCACAGAAACAATTAGAATGATGTAATTCTTCAGTTCCTGATATCCTACTAAAATTGGATGAAGCAAATGAGTGAAATTTTGAATTCTTCTCTTTCGAGAAAACAGTAGTTTTTTGACATTTATATTGGAAAATTAAATGTTAAATACTCTAGTTTGGGTTTCTACACCAAAATTTACTGCAACACATTTTGGAGGCTGTCATGAACAAAATCACCCTAGGTTCGCTAACTGGGCTTTCCTCCTGTGGCTTGTAGTCGGCACTTTATGGCTGGATGTACTGCAGTAAAATATGCATAGAGAGAAAGAGGAACATAGTAACAAGATTTGTAGAATAATGAGAAATACAGAATGTAAACAGATCAGAAATCTGCAGTTACAGAGCATTTTTGGTCCACAAATCATCTGTTGAAAGAGAAATCTAAGCTTTTAAAACCCTTTAAAATCTGGTAGAACTCTCTACATTGGGAGAAACTATCAACACAGAAAATAAATATAATGTATTAAATTTTGATATCCTACATGAAAACTGTGCAGTATGTCCAAACAGAAAACACCATCTTCAAGTTACGAGGAAGTGTGGCAATGAATCTATGCTGATGGTAGAGATGACCATCTTCCAAACATGTTCAAGGAAGTTTTGGTGTAGAAAGTGAAGCCTAGAGAATTGAAAATTCAATTTGTGCAACTAAATGAGTGATAAACCAAAGTTACATACCCATAATTATTTTTATTTGTTGTTGATTATCACTATTGTAATAAAAGTGTTAATAGATTTTTTAAATCCTATATAATTATGTTTGTTAAATATTTTGGCAGCACAGGAAAAAAACATTTACGCATCTTCCAATTATATAAACTGCAGTGTACATCTATATGGTTTATCTAGCAATCGTAGTATAAGCACTTAACAGGATATTTCTAAGTATGTGTCTGGAAAAAAAAAAAAAAAAATAGGACAAACACCCACCCTAAGCTTTCATTTCCTGTGTTCATAACTCATAGTAGTCTACCAATTAAGAGTTAAGGCTAATGTTGGGTTGCAAGAATGCACTTAGAGATTTTGTTAGCGCTAAAGTGATCTTTTGCCAATGAAATGAGTTGCAAGACCAATCTACAATGCTCATTGATCAAGTATCACTATAGGTCGAATCTTGGATTTATAAACAGTTAGAGAATGGTCGCCATTATTGCTTTTATCGCATGCTTTCCTCTTAATTTTTTCATATTATGACATCCTCAGATACAAGTAAATAAAAACTATTGCTGTATACATTATTGTCGATGGATGTGTGTATAGAAGTATATTTCTATTCTGTTATTCATTATAAAATCTTCGCCTGACAAAGAGGTTATATTGGATCTAAGTGCATTTAGTTTAAGATTGCGTATGTGCTGAAAACTCTTTTTTATCGTGAAATACTTTTTTCTGTATTTTTAGCAGTAATGCATTTTTCCAATTTCGACAAGCTACCGTACACAATGCGAGGAAAATGAAGAGCTTCCTCTATCTGCTATCTCCTTGTTTATGCGACTCGCTAATCATGTTGTTTACATCACTCCACCATCAGAGCTGCCAGCATATTTTAGTGAATCCTGGGCAGGTCAAAAGTTATCCTGAGTTAATAAGTCATTGAAGGCATCCACCATCCCTTTTAAGCGACTTCACTTTTTCAAGCATATACACATAATTGTAACTACCATATCCTGAGGGTGAGTTAATGTCAGTTACATGCATTACTACAAGTTGTGCAATAAATGAGTGCAATTTAATGCTACATGTTCGCGATATGAAGTGTTGTAGTAAAATACAAAATCTTAACCTGCATTTCTACGAAGACCGACGAATTTTGGATATAGGTAGAATTCCTTTTAGGATTATGACAACATAGAATTTAAAATTATATTTAGGTTCTCCAAATAAACATTCATAGATATCTTCACGTGGTAGAATTGCAGAATGAAAAACTGACTGCAAGAAGCATGTAGGTACATATGTCCATGGAAAATCAAACTACCAAATCTTTTCACTAAGAAAAAAGCCACTAAAAATAAAACTAAATTTTGAGGGTCAACAATTACCAGAAACAAAGAAAGCAAAGTATTTAGGAGTTACATTTGATACTAAACTTACATGGACCAAACATATAGAAAATGTAATACAAAGAGCAGAGAGGCGCCTTTCACTGTTAAAATGTCTAACAGGAATGAAGTGGGGATGTTCCAGAGCAACTCTTAACACAACATACAATGTATATATAAAGCCATTATTTACTTACTGCAGCGAAGTTCTTGTAACAGCAAACACAAAAAAGATTCAAATCTTTCAAAACCAAAGTCTGAGATTAATTACAGGTGCTATCAAAACCACACCAATAGCAGCTATGGAAATACTAACCAACCAATGCCCCATTGAATATAAAATAGAAAAAGCGGCTCTTATTCAACACAAAAAGTTGATCAGACTCCCATTCAATACATGGCACAAGAGAAATTTTACACATACACTAAAGACTCAGGAGAGCTTTCTTTCGAAAATTCAAGACATCAAGAAGAATGTATACCTTCCTAATTCAAAGGAAAACTTCATATCTAAAGTCAATGCGACACAAACATTAGACATCACATATTATTTACACCTGACAGAAGAAGTTAAGAAAAGTGATACTCCAACTAATGTTCTAAAATTATTGGCATTAGAGACAATCCATACTAGATTTCCAGAACACGAATGGCTCCATATTTATACTGATGGATCATTTATATCAATCCAAGATGGAGCAGGTGCTGGAGTCACATGTCACCTTTTTTCCTATTACAAATCTTTAAGTTATGGAACTACAAACTTTGATGGAGAAATTGAAGCAATTCGAATGGCCCTACAAAATCTTTTGTACAGAATTTCACATTTTCAGCAAGCAGTTATTCTCTCAGATTCCAGGGCAGCAATTATAGCAATTACTTCCAAGTTGTCACCAAAAAACCAAACAATTATAGAATGTTGGAAAATCCTTACCCATCTAACAGCACTTCAAAAACACCTAGTCTTCCAATGGATACCAGCTCACTGTGGACTGAGTGGTAATGAGAAAGCTGATTTTCTTGCAAAAAAGGGTACCGGCAATGTGCAGAAATCAATAGTTAATCTACCATTTTATGCAGCTAAAAGATTAGTCAACTCTGAATTCAAAAAAATTATTGAAATATATTACTATGAAAAATCAAAAAATAAAAGATGGGAACTACCAAACATTCAAACAGTAATTCCTGAGTATCCTCGAAAAACAGCAGTTGCAACCTTCAGGTTGATTACAGGACATGATTGTCTGGCATAACATTTAAACAGAATTGGGATATATGCTTCACCACTCTGTCCTCTATGTGATCTGCAAGAGGAAATGGATCAAGACCACCTTCAAATATGCCCGGCCACTTCTAATGCCCCATCCATCAGTGAAAAATATTGGAGAGCAAGAGGATTAATGACTTCATTGTCAGAAATCCAGCATTAGCTAACAACATATGTCCATGGTGTAACAAAATCAGCTGTTGGTTACATGGAACCAACCCTTATGCCTTTACGCACATGCTTCTGATCTGAAGTAGTACAACACTACAAATCAATTTATCACACTTCCAGTAATATCAACCGCACGTATTACACACTATACCTCTATAACTGTTTCCACTTAACTTTCTTGCATTTCTTCTATTCCCGACATTTCTTCCTTGTCTGAATTGCTGTTATCTTCATCGCTGCTTTCCATTCCATTATCTTGGATAATAATTTGATCAATCCTTTCTTCCAATATGGCATCTTTATCCCAGTATTTTTGTTCAATTTCTTCGACATGATGGTATGCCTTTTCCCATTCTATTTGTCCAATTTCCTCAAATCTCTGCCTGCAGAGGTTTTCGACATCTTTTAATTTAAGTGTTACATTTCTAGCAGCTACCCATTGCTTTACGTCCCCCCATACTAACTCAATGGGATTCAGATGTGGATGGTACAGTAGAAGTCTTAACCCTTCCCTGGCAAAATGCGCATATATTCGCGACGCATGGTTACGCGTCAGTTTCGTACAAATTCTTTGTATACGTTCGCGTAAACTATCGTAGCTGGCCTTTACTTCACATAAATGGTCAACAGATGTCATTAGATGAATTTAAGCGTGCATCTGTGCTTAGGTTTGTGTTTTGTTAATCGCTACAGAATAATACGTCCTGAGTGGGTAATTTTCTGTGTTGTGTTTCATTATTTTGCTCGTTTTGGTTTGATTTGGAGCATGATGCATAAGAGACTGTATGGGGAGGATGAAATAAGGGCTTGTATAGAATCTGTGCTCAATGAAACAGATGAAAGTGACTTTAATGCGTGGGAAAGTGATGAAAACGAAAGTCCTGCAAGTGCGCGCAACAGTGACCTATGTAGCAGCAGGTGTTAGGAAAGAAACATATTTTTGTGAAACATGTGATCTGAAACCCTATTTACATCCCGATAACTGCTTTGGAGCATACCATACACAAAAAGACTTCAGTGTCACCCAATAAGATGTCTAGGAGCTGATGATGCACTCTGCCCTGTAGATGTGGCAAAGTTTCAGTTGTTTTGGTACATATGCCACTTTTCATTTAAATAAGTGTAGCCTCAAAATAAAATACCTCTAATAAAAAGCAATGTTATGACTTAATGAACATTTATGTGCTTGGTTATACGTTTTCAACAATTTAGTACACAAAATAGTATCATATGTGCCTTATTTTGAATAATATTCATGTTTTAAAATACTTGAGAAAACTAGGAAAATAATTACGCCCAGGAAGGGTTAAAGTTGTGTGGCTATTTTTGGCCAATATTTGATCAATCAAATATTTCTTCTGAGCCGGCTTATTGGCTAAGATTACATCATACAAATGCATCTTCGTGCTGTGCTCATCAAATGAAATGTGATTTTGCAGCCAGGAAAGCATATGTTTTTTTAAAGAATTTGATGTTGGAGGTTTGTGTAACTGTGCATTATGGTAGAACGCATTATCAATTACTAAAACAGAGTTAGGAGGTAAATTTGGAATTAACATTATACGAAGCCACTTGATATAGTTTTCAGTGATCATTTCTTTATGAAAGTCTCCCACAATTCTGTGAACTGAGCTGTGCGATATCTTGGTGGCTGCAGCAACGCTTTCTTGCACCTTCTGAATTTCTTTAAAATACGTTGGAGAAAATCAATATTTATGTTTGGCTTCTTCCTTCACACACTCGTAAACATTGACAATGATCTCGCGACTTTGACTATGCAGAGTTTTTCCTTTTATTTTTGACACTGTAGGAGGCATTGTCACATTAGTAACTAACAGGTAACTACGTAACTAACTAGCATTCATTAAAACACTTGCATGCATACATCTGTACAAAACTTTTGCAGTCGACTGTATACACAAACGCGACAGAGTAAAACAGAGGTGTCTGTTATCGCAGCATAAACATTTGCTGTCCTGTTTATAAGGGTAGGCCAGCTCACTGGATTTCTGCTGAAGGTCATTCGTCAAGAACTAACGCGCAACCTATACCATCTCTATCTACAGTCTGATTTTTAAAAGAAGATACATGACAGATGTCAACTTCTCCATGTGGAGAGCTGCAATGTTGTTAATAAGCAGATAGCAGATAGCAGATAACCCTCAATACTTGAGATACAAACGTTTGGGTTTATCTCATGGCAGCAAAAACATGCACATGTAATCTATATTAGCCTACTATCAAAATAAAGGTAGTTTGTTCTCAATAGGAATAAAGTAATTTGAATTCACTGTGTCTTTGCTTCTTCACAGGTATGACTGTGTCAGTTTTGCTGTTGAATCTCTCTGTCTCTCTCTCCCTCACTGCCCCTCTCTCCCTCTCTCATGATTATATATTGAAACTAAAAGTTATACTAAATATATTTGTGAGACCAGTAATAAAGCAGCCACCTTTTCCTATGGAGCCTCTTGTACTTTCAAGTGTACCATCAGTCGACCCCTATGTCACTGTATGGCCAACGTTTATCCAGGTTTCATCTATAACCACAATATTTCCTTGTGGATGACTTTGTTCAAAGAGCTAAGGCTTCCCTCAAATAGCTCTGCTTCTTTAAGGGAAGAGGGAAGCCTACGTGCAGTATGATGCTCCTTTCGGGTGTAATATTTGCAGATGCCATCTGACTGAAAACTGTCCAATTGTGTAATGCTCTTGGTCTCTTTTTCCCAGGAGTTACAGTTTTCAGTGGACCTGGCTGTTACTGATTCTCTTTGGAGATTCTCAAAATGGTCACCTCACTTATTTTCAGAGCATGTGCAATTCTTATCCTTACTTGGTTGAACTGAATATGAGGCTGATTGTAGCCTGCCTCAGTAGCATAATGGTTAGCCTGTCTGCCTGACGTTCAAGAGGTCAGGAGTCCGAATCTCGCTTAGGGTAAGTTATCCGGGTAAGGTTTTTTTCTGAGGTTTTCCGTTATCCTGAGAAGACAAATATGGGGTAACTTTGAGCTCCATGGACCTTGGGCTCATTTGAGCATCATATCACCTATTTCATTCATTCACTGTCTGATGTGACATTATGTTGGAGGACATTAATTAAAAAAAAAAAAAAAAAAAGAAACAAATTAAAGAGATAAAAGGTTCATTGTAAAGGAGCATATTTTCCTCTTTCAGAAGAATTCCTTAAGAGAACAGCAAATTGTCTAGTTTGGCTCTTCAATGTAACGTCTCGACCGGAAGCTGATGTTTTTCTTAGACCATGAGACCTCGGTCCACCTCTACATTCACCTCCACATATACCAACTCTTACTTCCATAACTAAATTTTTTTAATATAAAGGTTTTAACAAATTAGGCTAAAAACACACTACACAACTGAACGTCCAAGCAATCTCAGTTCCCCACACACAACTAGCAATAACTGATCTGAGGGGTAAATTATTTATCAGTGTGACTAATGCGACAATGTTTATTTAAGTTTCCATAGCAAGGACTTTCCCCTCTTACCGTTTATCCCCCTTGCTTGACACCTGTCAGGTATCTTCTTTTAAAAATCAGACTGTAATAGGAATGTGATAGAGAAAGTAAAAGTTCATACCTCAGTCAGTTGATCTTGGTCAATATATCGAACTTGTATTTGCTTGAGAATATTTGCTTTTGTTATTAATAATTTTGATATTGATAATGGTTTTCCACCTAAGTGTATGCATCAATCCAAGTCTTATTGTAAACAGAAATGTTAAAACAGAGAGATAGTATTCTTAAACCTAAAACTAGAACAGAAATTCACAAGCCTTAGCTTGAATTTTAAAGTGTTGAAGTAGTTAATATGATCCATTATGTGATTGTTTCAGATCCTCCAATTAGTGGGTATGATCCATTGTCAGATCCTCCATGTGCAAGTCCAGAGCCATTAGAGGAAAGTGACATGGAAATAGAAACAAGTGAAGTGTGTTTGCCTGTACTTTATAAACTCCGCTGTGAACCTCCAGAAGAACGTTGGGTATTACTGCAAGACTTGACTCAGCTTTTACGTATAAAGTCACGAGATGCACTCCTACGCCAGTTATGTGCTGAAGCTAAAAATGTTTTACGAGAGTTTAAAATGGCAGACTTTCTGGAGCAAGCTCGCTGTTGCCATTTGTTAAGTAGTGGAGAGAAAGTGAATGTTCGAGCATCAAAAGTAGCACTAGTCAGATATAATGAAAAAGTGAGGGAACTATTAGGAATAGAAAAGGTTACAATAAGCTTGAGATGACCCCTTTGAAACTGACTATAGGAAAATGTTCAATGCAACATAGTTATAGCATAAACTTTTAGTTAAGGAGCAGAGAAAACCAAATGTGATAACTTGATGTTACAGCTTAAGATAGGATGTGACACATTTCTGGTTTAATATTTATTATAAAGCACACTGCCCACTTGATCTTAATGTTTGGACATATTTAAAACCATTAGAGATTTATTCTTCCATTTTTAATGTCCATAATACTGGACTTGCTTTTCCTTGTAGCATACATTGGTCAGTTGGGCACAATATGCAGAGAAATGAAAATATATGGAATGTATATAATTCATACCTGCTCTTGAAGTAATAATACAAATGAATCACAGGCTTTCAGCATTTTGTGATGATGGTGCTCATCAAAAGTTTTAATCATTATTCTGGCAATGTTTACTTCAGTTGCTAGGTATAATAATGCTAACAAATTGTTCACTGCCATTGTGTAACAGCTAAATTATCAGTTTGATGGTCCATATTAAAAGTGTATGTCACACATATAAGCATGTTGCAGCATTGAAAGCAGTTTACATATATGCTACCTATTCATCATACTTTGCTTAAAAGCTGGTAATAACATCTAAAGCTCCAGCTAAGAAAAAAAAATGATCTAAAGCATATTCCCAAGCAATAAATCCACTTAATATCAGGAATGAATTAACAATTATTTAAGATATGTCAGAAAAAATAATAGAAAGAAGTGGTTCAAGACATGACCACAATTTAAACTCATGAAAGTACAACTATGGAAATGCAGAATGCATGTAAGAAAGGAGAGTACAAGTCCCATTCACCAGAAGTGCATTTACAATTAATTCACCAATTAGTAAAATTCTTTAACTTTCTTCCAGAGGTGTTCCCAGTGTGCAAAGTTTAATATGAAATAACTTCTGCTATTGATTATGCTTAAGTATGTTTGCTGCAGACTTGCGTATTTGATTAAAAAAGTGGAAACATAAGAAGGAAAATATCTTCAATGATATGACATGGAAATTTTTTTCTCCAAAGTTAATGCTACTACACTGGTAAAGCAGTGCATCATTTTAAAAATGTTTTGAATGCTTATTGATAGGAATAGATTGTTAACAATTAAGAAGCACACAGCAAGGCTACAATAAAGCAGTTGCAATTGTCAAAAAAAAGGAGCATTAAAATGGTATGTCAGGTGAGGATTTAGTACAAACAGTATTCAAAACAACATAAACTTCCTAAATAAACTACAGATGCATTCTATTGAGTATAATGTTAAGCTGTTAAGCTTGAAATCCAAAGCAATAATAGATAGGTACACTGAATATGGTAGAGTGTAATGAAATAACAACGTTTGAATGAAATATTGGCAACCATGGAAGAATGAGCCCTAATGTTAAAACATGTGATTAGACTATATAAATAATACAGTACATTTACTACAAAACTTGGCTGGCAGGGGCGTGGCCTTTCTCCTGGTCACACATGCATGGACATCAAATCAAATCTCAAATCACATTAACAATTGCCAGAATAAACACAAAACATACCTTTCCACAGGAGATGTTGGAAATGCTGTCCATCTGCATCATTACATCTACAGCATTTTCTGAGGAAATTTTCATTCACACGCATTAGTTCTGCTTCTGTAATAACGTTAATTTATCTCCTGATATTTGTTTTAATTTGGTATTGTGCAAGGCGCCTGAAAGATTTTCAAGGTGCTTCTTCCAATTTTGTCTAATTTCTGTTACATAAGCACACGCAATTTTACCTTTCTTTTCCTATCATGCATTGTTGCCATCTCCCAGAATTAATTTACATGCAAACAAACGGTGTCTCTACTTGGAACATGCATGCCAGGAAATTTAATTTCAAATTGCGTTACAACTTCCCTAGAAGATAATGTAAGCACTTCCTGTATCGCACATAAATGCTCTTTGTTGTATTGTATACTGCAATTGATTCATTTTGAAAACACTTCAAGCAAAACTAAACACTTCCAATGTTATTCATGTGTGAACTGGACTAGAACAGCACAGAACACCTACCTAATAGAAGTAAGACTGATGTACTTGTGACGACTAGCACGTGCGCATAGGTCAATGTGAAGGTCACAAGGGTCTTGCACCTGCTGGCCAAGTTTTATAGTAAACTTGGAGTATATGCTTTAAGGATGCCTGATTGTTACACACAGTTATTGTAGCATATGATGATGCTTATGGTTGATGACAACTATTGGTAAGGAAATATGGAGTGCTTTCCAAGGGAATTAATTGAGCAACTTTTTCATTTTGTAAAATCATAGCAGAAGTAGTACATGTTCACTATGTGAAGATATTCATGCAAAGAAATACTGAGACAATGGATAATGGAGAAAAAGAAAACATGAAAGGTTGTTCAACTACATAAACAACATAAACCACAAAGTTATGCAAGATAATAAGAAAGTGGAAATCACAAGCAATAATTTCTAACTGCTTGAGCAGTTAGAAGAACAAGGACCAAAGATTAAATAAATAACAAAGGTACAATAAAGTGTGCACATCATACATAGAAAGTGTTCTATGATTTTTAATATTTACATAACATGTTCATAACAAGTATACTTGTAGATAAAATGTATTAAGCCAACGCATAAATGAATATGGATCGCATAGATCTTGAATGTTATCTTGGAAAATACTGTACTAAGATAATGCTATTGATATTCAATGAGTTCATTTCTAAGCTAAAGCATTATCCAACACGGAATACAAGGAAACATTTTGGTAATAGAGACCTGAAAGATTTTAAGTATACAGTTTAAGTAATTAAGTGCATGGGAACACACTGGAAGAAGGATTTCTAAGTATGTGCATTTTGTCATCAAGATGGTAAAAAACATAATTTGTTGATTATTGTTTTTATACATAGTGCAAATAGTTTTAAGTTGGATTTTGAAATTCTCATATTTCATTAAGAGCACAGTTTCATGATATGTTCAAACAACTTTTCATGAAATATAGGAATATTGGCCATTTATTATCTGAAAATTCAAAATATGATTAGGGAGACAGACCATATTAATAGCAAGAATTTTATTAAAAATGTCAAGCTATAAAGTATGTGATGCTTGTCAAAAATAATAATGTTGTGTCTTCTCTGAACATTTGAGTAAAAACAGTGCAATATTCTTGTTGAATCTATTTGTGTTGTATATACAATATTTTATGTTTAAACGTACAGATGTTTTGTAATCTTATTTTAAAGTTTTTCTTGTTTAACCTGTTGATGTTTTCATAAGCAATATAACTTTTTTTCTTGTTCTACCATAAGCAATTATATATAAATAACATATTAGGCATAAGTTTATTATTTATGTGTTACACACAAAAACTTTCTACAAATTGTAAATTTTTTCTTTATAGGCAGATATTATATCTCAGATCATCTCAGGGAAGCATAAAAAGGGGGGCAAAACTAAGAACTCTATGTTTAACTTGTTTCATATAAAATACAAAGTTACAATAAAGTGGGTCTAGTATAGGAAATGTATAAATAATAGAGGTATTTGTAATAAATATTAAAATGATGTGATGTTGAACAATGTACCTAGCTTAATTTGAAGGCTAGGGTTTACTGAAATTTCACTATATTTTAGGAACATTTGAATGCTTATGCAGAATTGTAAAATTATTTTTGTTGAAGAAAACAAGAGTGAAAAGAGTGAATTTTGTTCTCTTTTTATTTGTTACTTTTTTCTTTTCTTTTTCTTTCATTTTATTTGCACAGTCAGTGAAACGAAATGCTGCAGTACTTGCTCCAGTATTCATAATGGTGCACGTTTCTTTGTTACTGCGCTGTATTTCTGCTCATTGCCGGATTGTAAAATGTAATAGATGTTGAGTTTTCATTATGAATATTTGTCAAATCCTGTAAAAGAAAGGAGTAGCTGTGATGTTAGAGGGAAAGTGCAATGACTTAATTAAAGTTGTGAAAAATGTCTCCAATTTGGTTAGCTACAGATTTACTGTGATCATAACAGTTAGTATTTCCTAAGTTATTCTTCATTATTTGAAAATGAATGTATCCTGACAATTTTTTGTATTGGTAAGGGATTATATGAAGAATGAAATTTATAGTATTTTATTAAAGATTGTATTTTATAAAAAAATCCCCATTATTTCTACGTACTGAACTACAGAATGCCTGACTGGATGTGTACAGGTGTAAGAGTATAATATTAAAAGCAGAATACCAATCTAAGAGAAGTATATTAGTTTCGTTAAAGAAAGGCTTTTGGCTGTGAAACTTTTATTGTAAGTTGTTAATTGATTTTTAAAATGTGTTAATTTTCACTGCATTGATAATACAAAATAGAAGACTGAATTCCACCCTTTCATTTGGTTAGTTGCTGCCTTGACTGTGTTGTTTTTTTGTGTGTGATATTGAATCTGTACACATATTCATGGAGGTATGGAGAACACTCCCTCAGACCCATGTTAAGTTCAAACATTTTTGTGTAAAACTCTCCTTCAGGAGCTGTTTTTTTTTTTTTGGGGGGGGGGGGGGCGGGGGGGTGTGGGAGAGCACATCGATTGGGCAGAATGTATAAGTTTTGCAGTCATGTGTCTCATACATATAATTTTAAGTATAAGGTATGCATATTTTCAGCAGTTGTTTCAGTTTGGTATGCAACATTCTTAACTTTAAATAGGTGGGCAGAATAATTGTACATTTGTAACATTGGGTTTTTCTGGAAAGTTTGTGCAATTTTCAATAAAAACTCGCATATCCTGGGACCTGTGTTTTATACCTTTAAAAATACAAGCTGTAGTATGTACTCTAGAGCTTTTTCCTATTTTCAAGTAACTATTGCTGTGTTGCTGATTTCTAGTATTCCTGGTTTCTCTATTATACATGATCAATTTATAATGATCTTGATTATTTCATTATATTCATACATGATTTCAGCATACTGAAGACTGATCATACAAATTTGTAACTTATAGTTTCAAGATGAATACAAATATATTTACTTCCCAGTAATGTAAATTTCTCTCGTGCATATCCTATGTGACTTTGCTGCTTCATAATAGTTCTCATTTAGTTGCTTGTATGTTGAAGAGATAATCTTGTCCTTACATACACATTTTAATAGCAATTTTTTTTTTCTTCATAACCACATTATCAGTGTTAGTTCTTTTACCATTCAATATTTTTCAGGGCTAATTATTCACAACCAGCAGTAGATTAACTGAAAGCTACTGCTCTTTATATGAAAGAGCAAAGCTTCTATTTTGCCTATTTAATATAATGCAACTATTGTAATGAAAGATTCAATAGAAAATGCGCTTGGCATCAAGGGGAGCCTAGTGCTAAATCAGTAAAGTAACGTAACATGATATTCAGTTAAAATGCAGGAAGCACAATTATTTTTCTGTGATGTATGTATTCAAATGATTGCCGGAAGCCCATTCAACAAAATATTGTTTTGACATTACATTGTTGTAGAAAGGACTACAGAATCTAGAAGTCAAAAATGTTGTTTTGACCTTGTTTTGCAGATCATTGTTAACAAACTACACAGGCAAGCAATTTGATTAAGTTAATCAAGATCAAGTAGTTTTAGTTCAGTGTTAAGCTGTAGCATATTCTCTAGTAAACAATTTAGCATTTAACATGACGATATAGTTGGCAAGCATTAATGTCAAGTGGTCCAGAGTTATACACTGATGATGTAAATTACTATTCTGTTGTTGAAATGAGTGATAAAAACAAACGTTTTCCTTAAATACTCATCTTCAAGTAGACGAGATTATTAGAAACTACTGAGGAGTACTGTTTTACATAATTGAATTTCTCAGCCAATATGCATAAAAATAATACATCATAATTAATAGTGCTCGGATTTTTAGGTAAATACATACTTTGTTTTTGTCCTAATACAAACTTGAAACAGAGTTTAATGTTCTGGATGTTCACCCCGTAGCAAATGTTTAAAATTTTATTGCATATAAAAATGTATATTTTCTGACTTTTTTTATACAAATAAATAGTTTTGGATATTTACATAAATTAGGCAGAAATCCATAAAGGAAACCTATTTTTAATTTAATTTTTTTTTTTTTTTTTGACTTATTTACATAAAGTCGCATAAAAGCAGCAGCAGAATTATTTTTAACAAATCACTTTCCAAATTCTTGAATGCTCAATTACATGAGCCAGATGTCACAGTTTGTTATTCATTATTGGAAGAACTGATATGTCACCTATGGTATCCCTTCAGTTGGAAGAAAACACAAACATCTTGCTTTCTCAAGCTACGTGAGCCTGCAAGATAAGAACAGGTCTACTCTATACACTGATACTTGTTAAACTGTGTAATCAATTAGTCATTTGTGGATCTGCAAACTTTATACAACTTTCTAGTTGTGTTGTGGTGTTGGGAAGTAACATATTGACAGTTTTGAGTTCACCGTGGATTAAACATGCCCAGAATGAAAGGTATTGCAAATTACCATGTGCAACAATATGTTGTGAACTTGAAGGCATTTTCAGTTGTGATGGTAAAATCATTATTGTCAGCCATATGGTAAAGCTATAATGGAAGACCAATGTTTGCTAGTAACACAACATTTAAGTGGTAACAACATAAGACAGCTATTTCAGGCTTTACAAAAAACAATCTTTTATTAATTATCCAGTACCAAGTACTTCAGCAGAACCTTCCAAATATTCAGTCTATCGTTAGATTTTGTGTAGCGCATTAATTTCAGTGGACATACCCATTTCGAAAGTGAAACAACCTCAGTTTAAAACATTCCTGATGAAATATACAAATATTGATACACCTGATGAATCAACTTTGCGAAAACATTAACATCCCAAACACAATGAAGGAACTGTGCCATATATACGCAAAATCTGTGCTAATGAAAAAATATTGGTTGACACTTCAAGACAATCGTCAGTCTTTCGGGATGGAAAACTTGAGGAAGCATGCAGTCATATACTGTAAGTATACAGTTTGTAATCCCTCCAAGGAATAATGTATGGTGATGTAACTGCCACATTGTAAAACTGGTGCCCGTTAAGAAAACAGTTACATGAAAGCCACATACATGAATATGAGTCCTAAAGATAAACATTCCGGAGTTAAAACTGTCCCCCAATCGGATCTCCGGGTGGGGACATCTTTAGGCAAATTTCATCATTGTTCCAATACTTTAAGAATTCTACAATGGAATGCAGGAGGCATGTCCCAGCCTAAAAAACAAGAGCTAATGAAAATATTAAAAGACCAAGATATAGATGTCTTCACAGTACAAGAAGCCAATATATCACAAGAACAGGAAATATACTTTGAAATGGATCAGTACACTACACATATACTTCCAAAGGCTCGTCAAATAGCAAGTGGTATTCTTACAGGGATTAAAAGAAATATGAAAGCTACTATCCAAATCCAAAAAACAATGGAAGAACAAGATAAATCAGAAATAGTTAAAATTGAAGTATGGAAAAGTAACTACCACTATAGAATTTACAGTATCTACAATCCTCCAGACAATACACTAGATCTAAATTCTATTCCCATAGAACCCAAAAGTATTTTAATAGGTGATTTTAATGCACACTCCCCTAGGTGGGGCTACAGAGATATAAATTCAGCAGGAAGAGTCATAGAAGACCTATTAAACTCGTCAACAATGGAATTAATATTTAATCCAAATGATCCACCCACTTACCTTCATTATAATGGTTTGGGTACAAATCCTGACCTTCTGATGGTGTCATCTGACATAATTGACAATACAAAAAGAGAAATAATAGAAGACCCAGGTTCAGGCCACAGAATCACCATAAACTCCATAAGAGGTCTAATAAATAAAAGTAACAAACCAAAAGTTAAAACTTCTTGGAATTTTAAAAAAGCAGATTGGTCCAGTTTCCAAAATGAGATAGAAGGGAAGTGTAATATACTGTTAGAATCAGAGTTCAAGTCAACAGATGAAATGAATAAAAAAATTTGTGAAATATTATTGACAGCAGCCAAAACACATATCCCCAAAGGAAAGTTAAAGAAATATAGCTACTTTTGGTCTCCATCTTTATCTAAGTTAAAACACGAAAGAAATATAGCAAGAGTCAAAGCCGAAAGAACCAAGTGTCCAGAAGATGTACAAAACTGGAGAAGAAAAGCAGCCATTTTTAAGAAAGAATTAATTACAGCAAAAAGGGCCAGTTTCACAAATTTTGTAGAACATATGGACTATAGGAAAGATGGAAATAAAATATACAAATTCCTTAATAAAACAAAATTATCAAAAAATACAACTGAACCATTAAAATATAATAACAAAAGCTTAACTACAGATAGGGAAATAGCAGAATCCCTTAACAAGTTTTATGCTCAGTCACAAAGAGTACCCCAAGCGTATAAAAAACAAGATAAGGCTATCCAAAAAACTATCAGAGAAACTAGTAAGCCAAAATGTATACGAAATGATATTTTTATTCAGGATTTTAATGAAACAGAACTGGATTTAGCAATAGAACAATTACAGAACAAAAAATCTCCTGGACCTGACAAGATCCATCCAGAGTTTATTAAACACCTTGGCAGGAAAGGAAAAGAAATCCTACTTAAACTGTATAACACGTGTTGGAGAATGACTGTACCTTCCGACTGGAAAAAAGCCATTATCATCCCGATTTTAAAGAAAAACAAACCCTCAAACAATATTAATAGTTTCAGACCAATATCTTTGACCAGTGTTATTGCAAAAGTGATGGAAAGAATGGTGGCATCTAGACTTAACTGGTTCCTAGAATATTACAACTTAATTAATAGTTCACAGACCGGCTTCAGACAGAATCATAGTACAAGTGAAAATGTACTCCTACTAAGCCAAGACATCAAGGAAGCTTTCAATAGAAAGGAGGATACCTTGGCAGTATTCATTGATTTTAAATCAGCATATGACTCAGTCTGGAGAAATAAATTAGTTGAGAAGTTGCAATCAATAGGTGTGAAAAGTAACATGCTTAAATGGATAACTCAGTTTATTTCACAAAGATTTTGTGCCACAAAATATAATACATACATTTCCAAATATAAACAAACACACCGAGGACTTCCACAAGGTGCTGTTCTGAGCACAACACTCTTTAACATATATATAAATGACCTTCCATCAATAATAAAAACTTTAGAAACCAAAATTGCTCTATTTGCTGACGATGTAGTCATTTGGACTTCAGGCTCTTCAAAAAAACCTGAATTAATTAAAGACAGAATAGAAACAGCCCTAAACAAAGTACATGAATGGAGCTCCAAAAACCTCATGACTATCAATGTGGAAAAAACAAATTATGAATTATTTACACTAAAATACAAACCAGTTAATATTAGCATAAATTATAATGGTAAACCACTCAAAGCAGTTGATGATGCCAAATACTTAGGCATCACTTTCGACAGAAAGCTAAGTTGGAAAAAACATATAACAAACATCTCAGAAAAGGTTGAAAAGAAATTGCAAATCCTTAAAAGGTTAGCTGGTGCTAAATGGGGCTGCTCAAGGAGAGTCCTTAACACAACATACAAAATGTATATTAAACCAAACCTCTTGTACTGTTCTGAAGCTTTAATAACAGCAGCAAATGCTAACATCAATAAACTTGAACAAATACAAAATCAGGCTCTTCGCCTAATCACTGGAGCAGTTAAATCCACACCTATTGATGCCATGCTTGCCTTAACACGGACCCCATCAATAACAACAAAAATAGAAGAACAAGCATTGCTCCAACACGAGAAAATGTTACGACTGCCAAACTCTAAATGGACAGAAGAGAACCTCCCCCCTTCAATCCTTAAAACTCATAGTAGTTTCCTAGAAAAGGTAACACAGATTAAATCCAAATTGAACATTCCTAACACCAGAGAAAATCTACTTATTAGAGAAAATCCATTGGAATTATTGCAACCTACCTTCAATTTGGAATTAATAGAGGAAATAAGTAAATCAGACACACCAAAAGAAATACAAAAACTTCTAGCTCTGGAAACAATCAATACTAGGTATCCCACAGAAGAATGGCTGCACATATATACTGATGGATCCTCGAAGGAAAACCTTACTGGAGCTGGAGTTACATGTTCACATTTTTCCTTTTATCATTCTGTTGGCAGAGACACAACAAATTATGATGGAGAAATAGAGGCTATATACATTGCTCTCCGACAATTATTAAATCTTCCCTTAAATAAATTTAACAAGGCAGTAATTCTTTCGGATTCTAAAGCTGCAATTCAGGGAATATGTTCAAATACTACAAAGAAGTCAACAAAAATTAGAGAATGCTACAAAATGTTAACACAACTCCAAAAAGTTAATAAGACTGTTCATCTCCAATGGATTCCAGCACACTGTGGAGTCATGGGGAACGAAGCTGCAGACTCACTTGCAAAGAAAGCCACAACAATAACACAAAAGTCTAAATTCAATTTCTCATATTCCTCAATAAAACGCTTGATCATTAAAAATTTTTGTCATTCATACCTACAAGAAATAGAAACAAATGCCAAAGATAAAAAATGGATTACACTACTTTCCAATCCAGATATAATCCCCCAGAGACCAAGGAAAACAGCTGTTGCAGCCTTCCGACTATTGACAAATCATGACTGCTTGGCAAGTCATCTCTACAGAATAGGTAACTCAGTCTCACCGATATGTGTCCTGTGTAACGATCCAGCAGAAATGAATGAAGAACACTTGAAGACCTGTGAAGCATTAAGATCAGAAGAAACTACAGTTCAAAAGTATTGGAAAGCACGAATGCTAATGGCTTCATTGCCAGATGCAAGGCACTAGAAAACAACAACAACAACAACATTTCTGCATGTGTCTGAAAAAACAAAAGCACTAAATACAGTGAAAAGAATAAAATTATTCCAAACAATAAAACCTTGTGTTTACTGTTCACACTAGTTGTTTAAAGTATACCAGATTAATTAAGGCTTCGCAGGTGTTCAACTGTGTCAAATTTATCAAGGTCGAGCTTTCAGTCATTCTGTACTCCATGGCCTTTATCAGGATCTGAAGGAATGACAGCACTCTGCTCTCTATATAAACTATAGCTTGGTGGGTGGTGCTTGCGTACCCTGGTCAATGAGTGGGTGGTGATCTGTGATTGGGCCAGCTGGTTAGTAGTATGTTTACTATTGCTTGCAGTGTTTTCTACTGGGTCCGTGCTCTGTCCGGAGTCACTGGAGTTGCTGTTGCTGGTGTTTTTAATGGTGGTTGTCCAAACAGGGCTTAGTTGAGATCCACAGTCTCTATTGTAGTTGTGTGGCTGTAGTTTGATTTGAATGGCTTCCTTAACCTTTTCACTGCTACAGGCGAGATATCTCAGGTGCGGAAAGGCACTCCAGCTGTGCTACGGGCGAGTTATCTCAGACAGAACTTTGAATGCCGGCATTTGCAAGCTTTGATTTGTATAAGCATTTGAACAACACAGGTATGTAGTCTCATCTGTTGGGAGGCATATAAACTACATTTCTGCTGTCACTCTGTACGGTAATGCCCTCTGCAGTAAAATATTTCAAGAAGGTGCAATGACACAGCGGCATGCACTTCCGACCATTGCTTGTTCATGTGATCGGCGTGGCATATTCAGGGTTTTCCAACTTAGTAAAAATGGCTTCTTCACATGGTGTGTGGTGTAATCTTAGCGACGCGGAAATGTTAAATGTTTTCGAGTCGTTACCATCAGATTTATCTGATATTTCGGGGTTCACGGATAGTAACAATTTCTTTGAAGTGACGGGAAATGGTGAAGACAGAAGTGAGGATGAAAGTGAGCAACAGGCAATACTAACACAAGTGCTAAAGTGATCATGAAAGGACATTTCATTGTTCCAGTGGTGCTCTGGAAATTTTACTCCACGTGTGCATGACTTCAACAAGGACATTTCAGGCATTTCTGTGGATGTAGGGGATAACTTCAGTGCATTAGATTACTTCCAGCTCTATTTCTCCCCTCATTTTGTTGAGAATATTGCTGAGGAAACTAATAAATATTATAAGTTTCTCATTCAGAAAGAGGAGCCATCTTCCAGCTCTCATCTACAGAACTGGAAGGATGTGACAAAGGAAGAATTGTATGTCTTTTTCGGTATTACTCTGCTTATGGCCAGGGTAAAAAAGTTAACAATTGCAGAAAGCTGGTCCAAACATCCTCTTCTTGCCACCCCACAGTTTACGAACTACATGTCTTGGGATAGATATCTTCTGATTTTGCGTGTGCTGCATTTCAGTGATAATGACAACCAATTTCAGGGAGAAAGACTTCATAAACTGAAACCAGTAATAGATCACCTCCGAAATGTATTCAGTGGAGTGTTTACCCCCTTTCGTGACATTTGCATTGACGAGAGCCTTGTACTCTTCAAGGGATGCCTGCAATTTTACAGTATATTCCATCCAAACGACACAGGTTTGGAATAAAGCTGTTTGTGATATGTGACTGTGAAACAGGATACTTTGTTGACTTTATAGTATACACAGGAGCAACTACAGACATAATTCCGGAGCGTGAATTTGGGGTTTCCATAGCAGTAGTCCAGACATTCATAAATAAATATCTGCACAAAGGGCACAATGTTTGGCTGGATAACTGGTATTCCAGTCCTCTCCTTCATGATTGGCTTCACAGGAATGGCACTAACGCTTGTGGTACAGTAAGGAAAAACAGGAAGGGAATGCCCAAGATGACTTCCAAATTGAAAAGAGGAGAAGTGGAATCTAGGCACACTAATAATCAGCTGACATTGAGGTGGATGGATAGGCAAGAAGTGTGTATGCTGACTACAATGCATACAACTGACATGAAGGAAACTGGAAAAGTGAGCAGGACTACAAACACATTAGTAAGAATACCATAATGTGTAATGGACTACAACAGGAACATGGGTGCAGTGGATAGATCAGATATGACTCTAAGTTCTCTTCACTGCCTTGGAAAGTCACTAAAATGGTACAGAAAATTCTTTTTTCACCTATTGGATATCGTAATATTAAATTCTCAGACGCTGTACAATGTAAAAACTGGCAAGAACATCTCATTGGCTGAATTCCAAATTTCACTCATTACAGAAAGTTTTCAGAAATATTATACGCCAAGACCTACCACTACACCAGGAAGACCATCATCAGGTGACCAACATCAACGGTTGACAGAAAGGCATTTTCCTTCCAGTGCACCAACCACCCCAAAATAAGCAAATCCCATGAGGTAATGCTATGTCTGCTCCAACACATCTTTAGGAGAGAAGAAGCGAGGGGAAAGCAGGTATATGTGTACCAAATGTGGCGTTGGCTTGTGTGTAACACCCTGTTTTGAAAAATATCACACACTTTTAAATTTCTGAGTTGCTATGCAAAGAAGTGTGTAAGAAATCGTGCAAATGTACTGCGTGAAATGCTTTTTTTCCAAACATTATTTTTCACATGTATTTTAACTGTTCTTGTTTGGACAACCCTAAGTATGAAGTGAAGTGAAAAATGTGTAAGTGCAAATATATAATCAGTATTTTTATTTTGCAAGTAACAAACCAGTGCATTGACGTTACATAATGCCTGACAGAAACTGTATACTAGTGGCCTCTTGTGGACAACCCTGTGTTGCGAGTGTAGCATATGCTTCCTAGCATATAATTTAAAAACGACAATTATTACAATGTGGATTATCTAGGACAGTCTACATCATGTGTAGTGAGTTTTGCATGGCATTATAGGTATTTTTCAAATGTTTATTTTTTCTGAAAATAACTTAGCATGGACGGGTTTGCCCAGGTAATGATATGTCAGCAGTGAAAAGATTAATGAGTCTGTCCCAGTATTTTTCAGTGTGTTCTAGAACATGAAGAGTCAACATCAAGACCTTCACAGCTCCTAAGAAGATGCAGCAATATCTAAGGCTGGTGAAAGACCCACTTCTACTCAAGGTGCCAGAAGTATACAGGATTCCTTGTGAATGTAGGCCAAACAGGATGCACAATTGAGGACAGATGTAAGGAACACCAAACGCAATACCAGGCTCCTACAACCAGAAAAATTGGCAGTGGCCAAGCTTTTTTTTTTTTTTTGTGGTGGGGGAAAAGACACTTATGCCCTAACCGCAGGCAAGCAGAGTGTAAGACTCCTACCCTGAATTCGAACCAGGACAGCACTACTCACAAAAAACCTCTACCGAGAGTCTGGGGTCTATACCTTACTGTTGCAGTACCGCATAAAAGTACCTGCGCAGTTTTGGTGATCTATTAATGCTGCCTGCCAGTGGCAGTAACAGCGAGGATACTACTGGTGTCGGGCGACAAACATGACGTAAACCCTGAGTGCCCCCTGGTAGCAATTAATGGTGACGTGTTTGTTAGTTAGTGGTGAACTTTATAATGATTGGTCAGCCAGATGGCATCGTCAATTGGTGATTGCTGTAGATGGACGTGAAGGGTGACTGAAATGAGCATGCTTCAAATTTAGTGTGCTCCACAGCAACTCCAGTGACTTCAGATAGAGTACGGACCCAGTAGAAAACACTGCAGCCGATGACAAACATACCATTAAACAGCTGGCCCAATCACAGATCACCACCCGCTCATTGGCCAGGGCACGTGAGCACCACCCACCAAGCTATAGTTTATATAGAGAGCAGAGTACTGTCGTTGATTCAGATTCTAATGAAGGCCAAGGAGTATAGAATGACCGAAAGCTCAAAGTTCATAAATTTGACATGGCTGATCACCTGTGAAGCTTTGATTAACCCTTAACCGGCGTGGCCAGAAATTTTTACATTCAATGCGTTGCGGAGTCCCTGGGACTCCGAAATAAAAGTTGTTGTTATCCCAATGTTATATATACATTTATTTATTTTTGGATGTATAATTAACTAAAAGCATGTAAATAAATAAACTTTTATTTATAACAGAATGAAATACAAACCAAACACAAAAAGAATATGAAACCAATTTTTTGGAACAAAAATTAACTGTGTTTCTTTGATTTTTATATTGAGAAACAAAAACTGATAAATGAGCTCTTTTCTTACCGAAAATATGTTGGGTACCGTCTAAAATACAAAAAATAAAAACACATGAACTTCTAAAATACAATAATAAAAAACTGACAATGCTTCAAGAAAAAACAACACAATGTTTAGGACTCTACATTTTCAGTACATTCAACACAGATTTTTTTAGAACACTGCATACAAATTGGTCTTCTGCATTGAACACATAAATAAGCACTCTTTCTCTTCAATTTTGGGTTACATGTACAACAATATTTCCTCTGATTTCTAGGAAGTTCATCTTGTGCATCAGCTGGTGCCGCAGGCGCTATCTTCAAAATTCCGAAGATGCCGCTTTTTAGCTCTCTTGATAAGTTTGTTTTCTGAGCTCTTTCCTGAAGAAGTGGTTCATACAGTTGTTTGGCCAATAATTTATTCTTTGTAGCTTTTCTGAGTTGACACATGACTGGTGGATGATGTATGCATCTATTGAAGACATATCCACGAGTCTGTAAAACAGAGCCATAGGCCAGCGTTGTGTTCTTCTACTGGATGAATATTTACTGGTTTTTTCATCTACAGCATCTACTCCAGATTTTGTGTTATTATAAAATGCATTAATCTCAGGCAGACCATCAACATTGTCTTTGGAGTGATGCATCGATGAAATCAGTATAACAGCTTTATTTTTCTTTGGCACTCTGGAAATCAATGTTTTATTACTTGTAAAGCCGTACAGTGTGGAACTCACTGGTCTTGATTTGGAAGGGAGAAATTCTTTGGGTATTTCTCTTTTGTTTTTTTTTCCATAGGATCCGTAAGTCTAATTCTTTTAGGATTCGCGGACGTAGTCGCAGTGTCGGAAGTGTTACACTAAGCGCGTCGCGGAGTCCAACAGACTCTCAGGTTCACTTTTTGCATACTAGCATTGTTGGCAGACAGTTGTCAACTGAGCTCATAACAGTTCTCCCTATCGTGGGAAGGTACTGAATAGCACGCACCATCTGGTGGAAAAACACTGACGTTATTAAATCATTTATTTTTGCCAGAGTCCCAGGGACTCCGCAACGCCAGTTAAGGGTTAATAATGCCCGCCATGAAAGCTTCAAATCTTGCATTATAACAGATTAGTTCACACATCCTCTCAGTCTTCAGTTTCTGCAAAGTTGTGCTGGGTCAGAGGGTGCATTTTCAGGTTTTCCATCTTGAAATACCCACAGTTTTTGCTGAGAATAATTTTGTGCCTGGAGAAGCTCCTCTCTGCAACACATAATGTCACAGGAGCATATTTGAAGGTGGCAAGGTCACTGTAGGCTATCTCAAACTACCACAAGACATTAAATCTATAGCTGAAGTTTCTAAACAGCAATTTGAAAGGAAGTTGAGGATGTATCTGATTAATAAATGTTTATACGACTTGAAGGAAATCTGAGAAACCAGTTTGTAAATATGTAATTGTATTTCTGACATGTCCAAAATCATATGTATGATAAACTGGATGAAATAAATATTATTATTATTATTATTATTATTATTATTATTATTATTATTATTATTATTATTATTATTATTATTATTATTATTATTATTATTATTATTATTATTATTATTATTATTATTATTATTATTATTATTATTATTATTATTATTATTATTATTATTATTATTATTATTACTATTATTACTATTATTCTTATTATTCTTATTCTTATTATTATTATTATTATTATTATTATTATTATTATTATTATTATTATTATTATTATTATTATTATTATTATTATTATTATTATTATTATTATTATTATTATTATTATTATTATTATTATTATTATTATTATTATTATTATTATTATTATTATTATTATTATTATTATTATTATTATTATTATTATTATTATTATTATTATTATTATTATTATTATTATTATTATTATTATTATTATTATTATTATTATTATTATTATTATTATTATTATTATTGTTGGTGTTGGTGTTGGTATGTTGTTGTTTTCTAGTGCCTTGCATCTGGCAATGAAGCCATTAGCATTTGTGCTTTCCAATACTTTTGAACTATAGTTTCTTCTGATCTTAATGCTTCACAGGTCTTCTAGTGGTCTTCGTTCATTTCTGCTGGATCGTTACACAGGACACATATTGGTGAGGATGAGATAGCTATTCTGTAGAGATGACTTGCTAAGCAGTCGTGATTTGTCAATAGTCGGAAGGCTGCAACCGCTGTTTTCCTTGGTCTCTGGGGGATTATATCTGGGTTGGAAAGTAGTGTAATCCATTTTTTATCTTTGGCATTTGTTTCTATTTCTTGTAGGTATAAATGAGAAAAATGTTTAATGATCAAGAGTTTTATTGAGGAATATGAGAAATTGAATTTAGATTTTTGTTTTATTGTTGTGCCTTTCTTTGCAAGTGAGTCTGCAGCTTCATTCCCCATTACTCCACAGTGTGCTGGAATCCATTGGAGATGAACAGTCTTATTAACTTTTTGGAGTTGTGTTAACATTTTGTAGCATTCTCTAATTTTTGTTGACTTCTTTGTAGTATTTGAACATATTCCCTGAATTGCAGCTTTAGAATCTGAAAGAATTACTGCCTTGTTAAATTTATTTAAGGGAAGATTTAATAATTGTCGGAGAGCAATGTGTATAGCCTCTATTTCTCCATCATAATTTGTTGTGTCTCTGCCAACAGAATGATAAAAGGAAAAATGTGAACACGTAACTCCAGCTCCAGTAAGGTTTTCCTTGGAGGATCCATCAGTATATATGTACAGCCATTCTTCTGTGGGATACCTAGTATTGATTGTTTCCAGAGCTAGAAGTTTTTGTATTTCTTTTGGTGTGTCTGATTTACTTATTTCCTCTATTAATTCCAAACTGAAGGTAGGTTGTAATAATTCCAATGGATTTTCTCTTATAAGTAGATTTTCTCTGGTGTTAGGAATGTTCAATTTGGATTTAATCTGTGTTACCTTTTCTAGGAAACTACTATGAGTTTTAAGGATTGAACGGGGGAAGTTCTCTTCTGTCCATTTAGAGTTTGGCAGTCATAACATTTTCTCGTGTTGAAGCAATGCTTGTTCTTCTATTTTTGTTGTTATTGATGGGGTCCGTGTTAAGGCAAGCATGGCATCAATAGGTGTGGATTTAACTGCTCCAGTGATTAGGCGAAGAGCCTGATTTTGTATTTGTTCAAGTTTATTGATGTTAGCATTTGCTGCTGTTATTAAAGCTTCAGAACAGTACAAGAGGTTTGGTTTAACATACATTTTGTATGTTGTGTTAAGGACTCTCCTTGAGCAGCCCCATTTAGCACCAGCTAACCTTTTCAGGATTTGCAGTTTCTTTTCAACCTTTTCTGAGATGTTTGTTATATGTTTTTTCCAACTTAGCTTTCTGTCGAAAGTGATGCCTAAGTATTTGGCATCATCAACTGCTTTGAGTGGTTTACTATTATAATTTATGTTAATATTAACTGGTTTGTATTTTAGTGTAAATAATTCATAATTTGTTTTTTCGACATTGATAGTCATGAGGTTTTTGGAGCTCCATTCATGTACTTTGTTTAGGGCTATTTCCATTCTGTCTTTAATTAATTCAGGTTTTTTTGGAGAGCCTGAAGTCCAAATGACTATATCGTCAGCAAATAAAGCAATTTTGGTTTCTAAAGTATTTATTATTGATGGAAGGTCATTTATATATATATGTTAAAGAGTGTTGTGCTCAGAACAGCACCTTGTGGAAGTCCTCGGTGTGTTTGTTTGTATTTGGAAATGTATGTATTATATTTTGTGGCACAAAATCTTTGTGAAATAAACTGAGTTATCCATTTAAGCATGTTACTTTTCACACCTATTGATTGCAACTTCTCAATTAATTTGTTTCTCCAGACTGAGTCATATGCTGATTTGAAATCAATGAATACTGCTAAGGTATCCTCCTTTCTATTAAAAGCTTCCTTGATGTCTTGGCTTAGTAGGAGTACATTTTCACTTGTACTATGATTCTGTCTGAAGCCGGTCTGTGAACTATTAATTAAGTTGTAATATTCTAGGAACCAGTTAAGTCTAGATGCCACCATTCTTTCCATCACTTTTGCAATAACACTGGTCAAAGATATTGGTCTGACACTATTAATATTGTTTGAAGGTTTGTTTTTCTTTAAAATCGGGATGATAATGGCTTTTTTCCAGTCGGAAGGTACAGCCATTCTCCAACACGTGTTATACAGTTTAAGTAGGATTTCTTTTCCTTTCCTGCCAAGGTGCTTAATAAACTCTGGGTGGATCTTGTCAGGTCCTGGAGATTTTTTGTTCTGTAATTGTTCTATTGCTAAATCCAGTTCTGTTTCGTTAAAATCCTGAATAAAAATATCATTTTGTATACCTTTTGGCTTATTAGTTTCTCTGATAGTTTTTTGGATAGCCTTATCTTGTTTTTTATATGCTTGGGGTATTCTTTGTGACTGAGCATAAAACTTGTTAAGGGATTCTGCTATTTCCCTATCTGTAGTTAAGCTTTTGTTATTATGTTTTAATGGTTCAGTTGTATTTTTTGATAATTTTGTTTTATTAAGGAATTTGTATATTTTATTTCCATCTTTCCTATAGTCCATATGTTCTACAAAATTTGTGAAACTGGCCCTCTTTGCTGTAATTAATTCTTTCTTAAAAATGGCTGCTTTTCTTCTCCAGTTTTGTACATCTTCTGGACACTTGGTTCTTTCGGCTTTGACTCTTGCTATATTTCTTTCGTGTTTTAACTTAGATAAAGATGGAGACCAAAAGTAGCTATATTTCTTTAACTTTCCTTTGGGGATATGTGTTTTGGCTGCTGTCAATAATATTTCACAAATTTTTTTATTCATTTCATCTGTTGACTTGAACTCTGATTCTAACAGTATATTACACTTCCCTTCTATCTCATTTTGGAAACTGGACCAATCTGCTTTTTTAAAATTCCAAGAAGTTTTAATTTTTGGTTTGTTACTTTTATTTATTAGACCTCTTATGGAGTTTATGGTGATTCTGTGGCCTGAACCTGGGTCTTCTATTATTTCTCTTTTTGTATTGTCAATTATGTCAGATGACACCATCAGAAGATCAGGATTTGTACCTGAACCATTATAATGAAGGTAAGTGGGTGGATCATTTGGATTAAATATTAATTCCATTAAGTAAAAATTGAAGCTATTAACAGTGAAGCAACAAGATTCTAAAATAAGAACAAATTAGAAACTAAAAACTTCACTTATCTTAGTAATGTTGATATTCTTTTTCTCTTTTGCTGACCCAGGGGTTTCAAGCTATGTCCAGCTCATTCTCAAAGCCATATAAACAAAATCGTTGCCAAGCTACAATCTTTTATTTTTGTGAAAAACAATTATTCTTATTCAATTTTTTATTTACCAATCTCTGAAAACAAAAATTTATAAATACAATCTATAGATGGTAATTCAAAGTTCATGACATGGTTCCTGTTTTTTAAAATAAAAACTTTTTCCCAAACCATTAAATCTATCGGATTACTTAAGTGTTTTAGCAATTTAACCTCTGAGTTAATTTCATGATTAAATGACCAAAAATGATCTGCCACAGCTGATTTATCAGTTTGTTTATATTATACTAAATGTCATCTAGAAACCAGAATAAAAGGACATTTTAGAAATATTAAATATAAACAAACTGATAAATCAGCTGTGGCAGATCATTTTTGGTCATTTAATCATGAAATTAATTCAGAGGTTAAATTGCTAAAACAGTTAAGTAATCCGATAGATTTAATGGTTTGGGAAAAAATTTTTATTTTAAAAAACAGGAACCATGTCATGAACTTTGAATTACCATCTATAGATTGTATTTATAAATTTTTGTTTTCAGAGATTGGTAAATAAAAAATTGAATAAGAATAATTGTTTTTCACAAAAATAAAAGATTGTAGCTTGGCAACGATTTTGTTTATATGGCTTTGAGAATGAGCTGGACATAGCTTGAAACCCCTGGGTCAGCAAAAGAGAAAAAGAATATCAGCATTACTAAGATAAGTGAAGTTTTTAGTTTCTAATTTGTTCTTATTTTAGAATTAATTCCATTGTTGATGAGTTTAATAGGTCTTCTATGACTCTTCCTGCTGAATTTATATCTCTGTAGCCCCACCTAGGGGAGTGTGCATTAAAATCACCTATTAAAATACTTTTGGGTTCTATGGGAGTAGAATTTAGATCTAGTGTATTGTCTGGAGGATTGTAGATACTGTAAATTCTATAGTGGTAGTTACTTTTCCATACTTCAATTTTAACTATTTCTGATTTATCTTGTTCTTCCATTGTTTTTTGGATTTGGATAGTAGCTTTCATATTTCTTTTAATTCCTGTAAGAATACCACTTGCTATTTGACGAGCCTTTGGAAGTATATGTGTAGTGTACTGATCCATTTCAAAGTATATTTCCTGTTCTTCTGATATATTGGCTTCTTGTACTGTGAAGACATCTATATCTTGGTCTTTTAATATTTTCATTAGCTCTTGTTTTTTAGCCTGGGACATGCCTCCTGCATTCCATTGTAGAATTCTTAAAGTATTGGAATTGTGATGAAATTTGCCTAAAGATGTCCCCACCCGGAGATCCGATTGGGGGACAGTTTTAACTCCGGAATATTTATCTTTAGGACTCATATTCATGTATGTGGCTTTCATGTAACTGTTTTCTTAACGGGCACCAGTTTTACAATGTGGCAGTTACATCACCCGACTCACCCATTTTGCAAGGGGGACCACACCTATCGTTGGTCAACGGGTCCATCGGACCTAGCCGGGAGGACTAAATAGGTGGTATTTAGATCCACCGACCTTCCCCTCATGTGCCTCTGAGGGACGCTGTTGTGCTGTGATAGGCCAGCACATATGTAAATGACAT